>CABHPH010108563.1:0-19446 GCA_902168325.1 Peromyscus nudipes | reverse complement strand
TTTTTTTTTTTTTTTTTTTTGTCTATACTAGCAAAGGCTAAATCCACCACACACTACACTGTGTGGCTTGGAGATGCCTCTGTGTACTGTGATGGGAATCCACCATGTTGCAGGTTAAGCCCCCACACTACAAACCTGCCATACTGTAGCTCAAGCTCGCAGACTGTGACTGGCCTGAGAGACGCAATTAGGAAGCTGTTTTTAGCCCCATTTTAAAATCGTTTATTTTTTATTTTTATTTTTTTTAAGCTGTCTCAGGTTTTAGGTGGAAACTCTTGCCCTATGTTGGGTGCCATTTCTAGACAGAAGTTTTCCTGTGTCATTTCTTGTCCACAGCTGCTCAGACCCAAGTAATCACACAGAGGCTTATAATAATTCATACTGCTTGGCCATTAGCTCAGGCTTATTACTGACCAGCTCTTACACTTAAATTAACCCATAATTCTTATTTATGTTTAGCTACATGGCTTGGTACCTTTTCTTAATTCTGCCTTGACATCTTGCTTCCTTTGTTTCTGGCTGGTGACTCCTGACTCAGCCTTCTTCTTCCCAGAATTCTCCTTGTCTGCTTATCCCACCTATACTTCCTAACTGGCTACTGGCCAATCAGCATTTTATTTATCAACCAGTCAGAGTAACACACATTCACAGCATACAGAATGACATTCCACAGCACATAGGAACTCACAGAGTCTGAACCAACAGCAAGGAGTCTGCATGGGACTTACCTAGGTCCTCTACATATATATGACAGTTATGTAGGTTGGTGTACTTGTGGGACTCCAAATTGTGGGAACAGGGGCTGTTCCTAACACTTTGGCTGCTTTTTAGGAACCTATTCCTCATACTGGGTTGCTTTCCCCAACCTTAATACAAGGGGAGATGCTTATTCTTGCTGTACCTTGATATGCTATGCTTTGTTGATACCCATGGGTAGTCTGCCCCTTCTTGATCAGAAACAGAGGAGGAGTGTAGAGGATGCAGAGCAGATGTGGGGGGAGGGAATGGAAAGAGAGAAGGGAAGGGAAACTGCAATTGGAATGTAAAATAAGTAAATAAATTTAATTAATAAAAACTAGGATAGAAAAGAAAACATTCCCCGTCACAGCTGGCGGCAAAAAAATATTCAAAAGAATGTGATTTTGGTACTTATAGTATATTCTAATTCTCTCTATGATATCTGATACATAATTAGGTTGAAGAACTTGCCTATTAAGGTCATAGTCCGCCATGTCTGGATAACTTTCTGAGCTTGGAGCAAACTTGAGGACTCCCTTTCTCTGAGGGGCTTCTTCTCTGTCTAACCTTAATAGGAAAGTGTCCCTCCCTAATCTCAGATGCCTAACCTTATTTGGAGGATGACCCTGCAAAGAGTTCCTTGCAAATGCTGTATGACTCAGCACACAAGTCTTGCTCTTTCCTCCTGCCTATATGATAATTAGGTGCTATGTTAAGACCAAAGGTGGTGGCGCACGCCTTTAATCCCAGCACTCGGGAGGCAGAGCCAGGTGGATCTCTGTGAGTTCCAGGCCAGCTTGGTCTGCAGAGTGAGATCCAGGACAGGCACCAAAACTACATAGAGTAACCCTGGCTCAAAAAACAACAACAACAACAAAAAAATCATTGCCGGGCGGTGGTGGCGCACGCCTTTAATCCCAGCACTTGGGAGGCAGAGGCAGGAGGATCTTTGTGAGTTCGAGGCCAGCCTGGTCTCCAAAGTGAGTTCCAGGAAAGGCGCAAAACTACACAGAGAAACCCTGTCTCGAAAAACCAAAAAAAAAAAAAAAAAAAAAAAAAAAGACCAATCAGCCTTTCCTGCCAATAATCCTAAGAATCCTTATATACTTTGCCCCTAGAACAATAAAACGAACTGTCTCTCTGAAGCTGACTTCTGGAAGTTCTTCCCATCATACTCATGGCTATCTGAACCCTGCTCACTGTTTCTGCTCCCTTTGCCCTCATGGTGGCCAGTGACCCCTGAGGAAGTGAAGACCCACATAATTACTGTGTCTACCAAAAACAAAATAGTTTTATTTGCCATTTAGATTTTAGCTCCCTGACATACTCGCTTTAAGTTCATTCTTATCCTTATATAGAGTCCTACCATTTACATATAATTATTTTATGACAATTATCCCACTTTAACTTTTTACTCATCACTTTTATTAATTTTTATTTACACAGTGACATGACTTGAACATTCCAAGTTTATAGTTTATAGTGTTTATGCCTTATATGTAAGTGAAGACCTCGTGTTTCTTCAGAAACAAATACTGATCCGGGCTTTAAGATAAATATTTTTACTTTCTAAAATTATTTTCAGAATTCTTAACATGAAGTCCACTAGTTTGAACAATTAGTGTGTACCAAAAACAAAACAGAAGATGCTAGATTGTTTTGTGATTTTCTGATACAATTCTTAGACTTTGGCTAGGTATATTTGTTAATAAAAATGTAACAGTTTCCATTTTTTAAAATACTCTTTTCCACCTCTTTGTCCTGAGGAGATGACTACTTTGATATTGAGGTATGTCTTGGAGGCATTTGAAAGGTAGACCTTGTCTACTAATTCAATCTACTAGTCTGTGTATTTTTATTGAAAAATTGATACAATTAAGATACAGAGTTATTGAAACATGGGTATTGATTCCTGTCAACTTAAAGAGGAAAGCCTTTATTTGGTTTATACTTCCACATTACTATTCATCACCAGAGGAAGTCATGACAGAAACTCAGGCAGGACAGCAACCAGGAGGCAGGAACTGATGCAGAGGCCATGAAGGACTGTTGTTTACCATCTTGCTTGCCATGGCTTACTCAGCCTTTGTTAGAGAACCAATGACCATCATCCCAGGGATAGCACCATCCACAATGGGCTGGACCTTCCCCATCAATCACTAATTAAGAAAATGCTCCACAGGCTTGTCTATATTTCATATAGAGGCATTTTCTCAATAGAAGTTCCCTCCTCCCAGATAACTTCAGCTTATGTCAAGTTAACATAAAACTAGCAAGCACAACTTTCCTTTGTTGCTGTGTTACTTGGTGTTCTGTAGGGAGTGTGTACATTGTTGATCATCTTTGCTAGATTTGAAAAATTTTTCTACAGTGCAGTGGCGTATTCTCCATCCAGGACTATAACTCAAAGTTTTTTGTGTTTTCATGGCATCCTCAAACTCTCCCATGTTCTGTGTATATTTTAAAAAATTCATCTTTGTCCTTTATCAAGTGATTCAATTCTTCCTTTTCTTTCAGTCTTGATACTCTTTTCCACACAACCCATTTAGTTGGTGAGGCTTTTTACTCTGGCTTTAATTGAACTTTTCTGTGGGATGTCTTTGTGTATGCTGTGAACATGTATTGCTCTGATTGGTTGATAAATAAAATGCTGATTGACCAGTAGCCAGGTAGAAAGTATAGATGGGGTGAGCAGAGAAGGAGAATTCTGGGAAGAGGAAGGGCTGAGGCAGGAGTTGGGAACCAGACATAGAGGAAGCAAGATGACAAGGCATAACTGAGAAAAGGTACCAAGCAGTGTGGCTGAACAGAGATAAGAATTATGGGTTAATTTAGGTGTAAGAGCTAGTCAGTACTAAGCCTGAGCTAATGGCTGAGAAGTTATAATTAATATAAGCTTCTGAGTGATTATTTTATAAGTGGACCATGAGACTGCAGGTGAGAGAGATTTGTCCTGACTCTGGGGGCTTGGTGGGACCCAAGAAACATTACAACTACAAATGGCACCGAGACATAGTGGTAAGAGTTTCCACCTAAAACCTTAGAGAACTTAATAAGAGATTCTAAAACAGAACTAAAAACAGCTTCCTAGTTGTGTCTCAGACAAGCCATGAGCTATGCTATGGCAGGTTCATGGTGTGCAGGCTTGAACTACAGCATGGTGGATTCCTGCCAAGTTACACAGAGGTGTCTCCAAGCTGTACAGGGCACTGCGGTGGATTTAGCTTTTACTAGTACAAAAAAAAAAGAGAAGAGATTTTTGGGCTACGTGCTGTTGGGTGGAGGCATGGACCCACTGCCTCCCAGAGTCAGCAGAGAGCATGGCTCACAGAGCTGGCAGAGAATTATCTCTGCCATGTTGAAAAGCTGATATGGGCGGAGTCAGCAGCCAAGGCTGCCTCTTCAGTACTAACCACTGCAGCTTAAAGCAATACATTCACAGTAACTCAGATTCTAAATGGCTTACAGTGTGTATAGAAATGTATGTAGGCTTAAAAGAGAGAGAAAAAGGAATATATACAGTTATATAAAGAAATAGATAGTTTTAAAAAATACAGTCTTTAAAAAGACAGTAAAATTAATATAAATGATAAGCGGTGATGGTGCATGCCTTTAATCCCAGCACTTGGGAGGCAGAGGCAGGCGGATCTCTGTGAGTTCGAGGCCAGCCTGGGCTACAGAGTGAGTTCCAGGAAAGGCGCAAGCTACACAGAGAAACCCTGTCTCGAAAAACCAAAAAAAAAAAAAAAAAAAAAGATAAGCCACATAAAGATGGAAATCACACACAGAGTCTGGATTATATTGTCTTTGGGATTTTTAACTACAGAAAGATATTTGATTGTAAAGCCTGTTCAGTTAAACCAATATGTATATTTTAAAGATATCTTGACTTCAAAATTTGTGTTTAAGGATATGTTGCTTTGGAAAAGAGGTTCTGCTTTTGTTACCACAGAAGATGAGAACCTATGAATTGCTTCCAAGCTAATATGGTTTGATCAAGGAAGATTCCCTGAGAGGTCTCTAGATGATCCAACATCCAAAATCAGCTTCAAGGCAACTGGCTCAGACAATGCAGCATCACAGACTACTCCAGTCAGGACTTGACCATAATTCTTAATGTTCTCAGGATTCCCATAAGATTACCCCTGCCTATAACCAGCAGAAAGTAGTATGAGAAGCTATGCCCAAATTCCCAAAATACCGTTTATAAATATTTATTTTTACTTAAAGATGGTTCATTATAAATGTAATCTCTTTCTAAAAGGAAAAAGGGGGATATGATATAAATATGATAGGATGAAAGATTGGACCACGGGCCGGAGTACAGGTGTCTGAGATGAACTGCATTTGGTTGTGCTTGAAGGAGGTCTTTTGCTCTACCCTTTGGCATTCCTATAAATACCCTAGGGCAGAGTCAGTCAGGGCTGGTGGATAAGGATCTAGGCCCACCAAGTCTATCCTGTGCTTTCTCTCTGTTTCTCTCCCCCTCTATTTCTAAGTCTCTTATTCCTCATTCCTCAAGAGTCCTGGGGGTAAATAATGATGGGGGCTGGTCCCCCACATGGAGTAAAGTCTTGAACTCTTTGGCAAAGGAGAAAGCTTTCTGAATGGCACACTGATAGCACAAACACTAAGAACAACAGTAAATAGGACTTCATGAAACTGAAAAGCTTCTGTATTGCAAAGGACAGCACAATTCAGGCAAAGTGGTAGGCTGCAGAATGAGAAAAGATTTTTACTACTTAAACATCTAATAGAGGCTTAGTGTAAAAAACTAAAAAGCAAACAAATAAAATACAAAAAACAAAACTGAAAATGAAGAAAACAAGTAACTCAGGATATAAAACTAAGCAAGGAGTTCTCAAAAGATGAAACTCAGAAGGTTGAAAAACACCTAAATAAATACTTGACATTCTTAGTAATCAAGGATATGCATTCAAAACGTGGTGAGAAAGACCAAAATCAATAAGCAATCCTGGTGAGGATATGGGGTAAAGTGAATAATCAACCATTGCTGGTAGAAGTGAAAATTTGTACAGCCACTATGAATATCAGTGTTGTAGTTCCTCAGGATGGTGGAAATAGATCTACCTCAATACCACTCTCAGACACTTGTAGCATCTCAAAGCACTCTGCCTCTTACACAGAGATACCTGGCCATCCATATTCACTATTGCTCTGTACATAATAGCCAAAAATTGGAAACAAACTAAATATACATCAACTGATGAACAGATAATGAAAATGTGGTGTATTTACACAATGGAATATTATTCAGCTGTTAAAAATAAAATTATTAAAACTGTAGGTAAATGGATAGGACAAGAGAAAACAAAATCCTGACTGAAATATCTCAGACCCCAAAAGACAAATATGTTTTCTCTCGTATGTGGATTAGCTTTTAAGTCTTTGATATGCATGCTACAAGCTGTATAATACCACAGAGGTTATGTAGTAGGTCAGGGACTATGGAGTAGTGAAGGATCTCCCAAGGAAGAGAAAATAGAATATAAAGTTATGGAGATACAAGGATGGATTATAGACAGGGGACAACTAACTCTAAAAACCATTTGAAAGGCCATATGGAAACACAACACTATAGAAGCTTCCTAAAGTATGTATGCATGTGAAAAATATAAAGGGAATCACCAAATAATTGGGGAGGCAATCCCCAACTAGACCTTTTTTTTTCCCACCAAGTAAAATTTTCAATACGAAGAATGGGTTACATGTAATTGAGCCACTGGCTAAAAAGGCTCCATGGAAACCACCAAACATCTTAAGCTATTGCCAAGGGTAATGGTTGCTCTCCACACATTGATGCTATGGCCCAATTTCTGCAGACAACACATATCATTGAAAATGGAGAAGTCAAACTGGTGCCTACTTTGTGTTTTTGTGTTCCTAATTCAAATCTGAGTAAGACTGTTGTAATCTTTTTTTCCTCCAGCAACCTGTATTGCACCTTTTGACACTATGGAAACTAGCCAGTAGGTTGGAGGTGTCCTGCGTATTTTGAGTTTATCTGCTGCATTCCAAGGTTGTGGTATCTTTACCAGGAGGATCTTATCTGTTTCTACTGGTGACCAGGAGCAATGGCAACATTTCCACTGCTTTGAGGGCCTCCCTGGGCTCCCTGGCCAATGACTCATAAAGAAAATATCTTGTATCTGGCAGTAGAATTTTCTTTTAAACACCCACCTATAGTTTCTAAGGATCATTGCTTACTCATGTGTGGTCCCTCTATATACCTTCTTTCTTATAAAACCCAGGACCACCAGCCCAAGCATGGCAGCACTCAGGATGGACTGTGTCCCCAACAATCACTTGTTAAAAAAACGCCCTATAGCCAGAAATTATGGAGACATTTTCTCAATTGAGGTTCCCTCATTTCAGAAAATTCAAGTTGACATAAAACTAGCCAGCACACTCTGCTCAAACTTACTTTAAAGTAATTAAATAGTTTAGTTAGCTTATTATTGAGTAGTTTATGAGTATGGTTTTCCCAATATACTATGCTTTGGTTGCCCCCACCCTGCATCCCCATCTCTCCCCCATCTTCTCTCATATCTGTCTAAATCAATGATTTTCAACCTTTCTAGTGATGAGATCCTTTAATATAGCTTGTCATGTTGCAGTGAGATCCAACCATAAAATTATTTCATTGCTACTTTATATCTGTAATTTTGCTACTGTTCTGAATCATAATTTAAATATTTGATATTTAGGATATCTGATATACAACGCCTGTGAAAGTGTTGTTCAGCCCCATAAAAGGGTCATCACCCACAGGTTGAAAACCACTTACCTAAATCTTTTCACCTCTAGTATTCTTCCAACTCTACTTTAATATCCCATGTTCCTGTATACACCCCTCATGGCCTTTATGTTGATACCTGGCCTCTGTAGGCACTTCAATTTAAACAGAGAAAGCCTTTTCCTTTTTTTTTTTTTTTTGAGACAGAGTTTCTCTGTGTATCCCTGTCTATCTGGGAACTGACTCTGTCACAATGTAGATCAGGTTGACCTGAAACTCAGAGATCTGCCTGCCTTTGTCTCCCAAGTGCTGGGATTAAATGCATGCATCACCACACCTGGCAAACACAGAAATCTTATAAATTAAAACTATGATCCACATATGCCAAACAAAAAGTAGCATTTATGTACCTGGGCCTGGGTTACTTCATTCAATATAGATTCTCTTTTTAGGAAAGGTCTACATATTTTTTTATTTCTTTACTTATATATTTTCTTACAATATATTTGATCATATTTTTCCTCCTCCAACTCCTTTCAGATCCTCCCCAACTTTTTATCCACCAAACTCATGTTCTTTCTCTTAAAAGAAGAAAAATCAGACAGACAAAAATTCTGATAAGACAAAAATATCAGATAAAATTTTTAAAAAAGGAAAACAAACACACACATAAAGTATGGAGCCTGTTTTGTGTTGGCCAACTATGACTGGATATGGGGTCTGTTTTGTAATGTGGTTAATATACCCTGTGAAATTCCATTAAAGAAAACAATTGGATAGAGTAAGTATAGCAATATTGGAAAGCACAATTAAAGTTATTCACTAGTCAAGACAAATTAGAATGGAATTTGAAATATAGTAATAACAAAATCATTTCTCAGTCATAGCAAAATTTAAAAATGGCATGATAATATGTCTCAAACATCAAAATTTATTTAGGTGACTACTTCTTAATTAGAAGCAATCAGTTTTTAAGTTAACTAATCTGATATATTTTACAATACAATTTTTATAAAAATACCAATGAACTTGAAGAGTATCTATAAATACTCTTTCATAAAATATTGAAGAGCTGAACATTAAATAAAGCCCATGGAGAAGACTTTGGAACAGAGTAAGTGTGAAAGACATGCATTATGTGGTAAGAAGTCCAAGCATAATAAAAGGAAGAATTCTCTGAGGATCACTGTGGAAAATACAAGGTAACAATTCATGTCTATGTTTCCTTAGAACTTTTAAGAAGCCAAATATGTGGGAGGTTCTAAGAAGCAGGATGTGCTTATTTGTACTTATGGGTTATTATCTTAATTATGGAAGGTTGTGTTCCTGGAGATCCTGACAAAAATGTAGGAAGATATTATAAGAAAACTCAGCAGGTATTTTCCTTTAATCCTCTCTACATATTTGGTGATAATAAACCATTTAAGTCAATTTCAGAAAGCAGAGTCTGACATTTTCTACACGTTCCACATTTCAGATGTCAAATGTTAAATGAAATCCATACTTGATGAGCCTAAAAGAAGTTGATACTAGACAAGGTTAAAACTTGCAAAACCATGAAAGAGAATATCTCTTCATTTGCAAGCTGGCAAATGAGAAATCAACTTTTCTCACAGCAACTGCTGCTGAAAATTCCAACCTATGATGAAACTGTGGGAAGAACTTTGAGCTATTTGAGGACAATGTTTTCTATGCAAACTGTTGAGCTTTTTCTGCAGTGTACTAACAAGCTTTCCTGCTTGATGTTGATCACAGATACTAAAAGGCTGCAGAAACTTCAGTGAATATCCAGAATCCCACAATGACCCTTAGTTTGCTAGATTAAGAAATCTCATATATATATTTATATTCTTGTCCCCACACTTAAGCATGCTAGTAGCCACCATTCCCATCCAAAAGAATGGGAGAATTTGCTTTTGGAATTTTGGATTCAGAGTACTGGTGACCTGTAGTGACTGGATCTGGAGAAAAAAAAAGTTAAAACCTTTTTTTCGGCGGGGGGGGGGGGGGGGAGGGGGGGGGGCGTTATTTCCAGAACTGTTTTGGAGAAGTTAAAACACTGATTTGAAATTGTGATCAAGCTGGGTTTTGGTGGTGTACACCTTTAATCCCAGCGCTCAGGAGGCAGAGGCAGGCATATCTCTGAGTTCGAAGTCAGCCTGGTCTACAGAGTGAGTTCCAGGACAGCCAGGGTTACACAGAAAGACCCTATCTCCAAAAACATAACAAAACAAAACAAACAAAAACTAAAACAAACAAACAAAGGAAAAGCTGTGATCAATTGCCGTCATCATAGAGTGGGCAAATACAATGTCCCTGATCAGTGTACATCTAGGAGACACAATTAGATCCCATGATTATATTGCAGCACCAAGGCTCATAGAAAGGTCTTGAAATTGTGGTTTTCATCTTGTTAATTGTGTCTGGTGTGTGTCTCGTATGTAGTGGATCTGGTGGGAGATCTCTTAGGCATCTAAATGAACCAGAATAATAGAATTGTTCATCCTCTAACCCATGGGTTTGTCCTAATTTGGAGGCAAGCAGCCAGAGCAGCACTCTGTTAGTTGTGACGGAGGCAAGGCAGTATCTGAAATAATAAAATCTTTTCATTGATCAGTAACAGGGACAGGGTGTGACTTTCTGCAGAAACCAAACTAAAGGCATTTATGTCTCTTTGGCCTCCTGCCATTGTATTTCCAGAATGCTGGTATTTGAATAATTTCTAGAGATATTTACACTAGAATATAATTATGTCAATTACATTAAAAATTTTGCATATGTGTAGGTGTTTGATAAATTTATGAAAATAATTAAAACATGTTGCAATAGCAGATACCTATTTTCATGCAAAGTTTCTAGTCATCTAAAATACAATTTTTAAGAAATTTTTTTATTCATTAATATATTTATTAATATGAGCTCATTACGGCATTCTCCAAAGCATAGTGACAATAAAATGTTTTTAAATCTTGAAATATATTTTTGTAACCTGCATGTAATTTCTGATCATTTAAGAACACCTGAATCCCTTGTATTAGGGGCTACAGAGTCAAGTTATTTTCTGTAGCCTTGACTAGTCAGAATATATTGTCACAAATTGAGGTCAGGAATGGGTGCAAAGACTAAATCATTTGCCAGCTAACAATAATAACAAAAATAATGGGTTTGTTTTGTATTTACAATCTAGCCAGATAGCTCAGTATGTCCTTGTGAACTAAAATAGAGAGTGTTTGTCTAAAAAACCATTAGCAAGGCACCTGCTCTTAATCTAAGTTACTTTGAAGCATTAGATCAGCTGATGTTATACAGTTGTCTTAGAGTTGGGGGTATGCAACTGTTTCCTTATGTCAACCTGAGCTGTGAAATAAAACAGTTCTCAGGGACTTATAATTCCTGACTAGCGTAGTATTTCTTTATATTCATATTTATTCATCAAACTCTGTGCAAGCTAACATTATAGACATTAAACGGACAATAAGGTTTAATAAGGAGTCATCTTCTATGAAGTCCACAGATATAAATGCCCAACAAGTGGAATATATATTCATGAGGAAAACACATTACCAATACAGACTATAGAAAAAAAATCCCACAACTGTTTAGGGAAAAATTGCAGTAGCACATTAGAAAATTATAGACAGAAGCAAAGAGTGTTCGGAGTCTGTGGCCTGCAGTCATGCTTGAATGAGGTTCCCCCATCAGAGAACTATTCATCTGGTAGGTTGACACCTGAATAATAATTGTCAGCTGCTGTATTATGCCATGGACCTTGGCATAAAAGCAATATCTTACCTCAGTATGCTAACTATTTTAAGTTATGCCACATGCATCTATTACTTTAGGTTTATATTTAATTATTTTAGCTTCCAACATTTTAGGAAGGTAAGACTCTTCAATTTTAAATCATGTAGAATATAAATGTTTAAGGTAGATATTATATTATCCTGATTTCTTATCTTCTCAGATAAAGAGAATCATAACAATAATACATGTATGCAGTATTATTGAACAGTAAAAATTATATTTAGAATAGACTTGATATATGATTGCTACTAGCAGTACTGACTCATACCAGATTCAATACAAATAGATGGAAAGCTCAGAGAAGGTTTAGGCATTTAATGACAGGGAATAAACATTGTTGTCTTGACCTTGATATTTTTTTTTAAAGTTTGGCATTTAGTTGTTATTGTATTCTTTTTTTTTTTAAATTTAATTTTATTTTACAATACCATTCAGTTCCACATATCAGCCACGGATTCCCTTGTTCTCCCCAGTCCCGCCCCCCTCCTCTTCCCTCCAGCCCACCCCCCATTCCCACCTCCTCCAGGGCAAAGCCTCCCCCAAGGACTAAGATCAACCTGGTAGACTTAGTCCAGGCAGGGCCATTCCCCTCCTCCCAGGCCGAGCCAAGCGACCCTGCATAAGCCCCAGGTTTCAAACAGCCAACTCATGCAATGAGCACTGGACCCAGTCCCACTGCCTGGATGTCTCCCAAACAGATCAAGCCAATCAACTGTCTCACCCATTCAGAGGGCTTGATCCAGTTGGGGGCCCCTCAGCCATTGGTTCACAGTTCATGTACTTCCATTCATTTGGCTATTTGTCACCAGGGAGGCTACCTGGAAAACAGGACCCCAAGAAATACACGGGGATCGCCCAATGACGGAGAAATGGATGTGATCTTCATGAACAGCCTGGACATAAGTGGGGGAAATGAAGGGCGAGGGTCGAGAGAAAGAGAGCTTGGGGGAGCGGGAGACCCCAGCTCGATCAACAACAGAGAGGGAGAACAAGGAATAGGAGACCATGATAAATGAAGACCACATGAGAATAGGAAGAAGCAAAGTGCTAGAGAGGCCCACAGAAATCCACAAAGATACCCCCACAATAGACTGCTGGCAATGGTTCGAGAGACTGCCCGAACTGACCCACTCTGGTGATGGGATGGCCAAACACCCTAATTGTCCTGCTAGAAACCCCATCCTATGGCTGAGAGATCTGGAAGCAGAGATCCACGGCTAGGCCCCGGGCGGAGCTCCGGGAGTCCAATTAGCGAGAATGAGGAGGGTCTATATGAGCGAGAATTGTTGAGACCAAGGTTGGATAAAGCACAGGGACCTTGATATTTTTATAGGTTTCTATCTATATATAAGAACATTGTTTCTTTCAATTTCTTGAATTAAGGAAAGACTTTTAGAAGTTGAAATCCGCCTTAAAAATTTTAGGTTCCTTAAAAGTCATCTTAGCTCCTTTTTATTTAAGATTTTTTTCATACTTTGTATTTTGATCATGTTTTCTCCTCCCTCAATTCTTCAAAGATCCTCCCCACCTCCCTGACCATCATACTTCAAGTTTGTTCATTCTTCCTTTCTCTCTCAAAACCAAATTAAGGCAAACCAACCAACCAACCAAACAAACAGCAAAACTTAAAGGAACAACAAACAACAACAAAAAACCAGTAAGACCAAAAGCTGCCAAGACAAAAGCAAACAAAATAAAACATCCACAGAAAAAGATGGAGTTCATTTTGTGTTGGCCAACTATTCCTGAGCATGAAACTTGCCTTGCAGTGTGATTGATACAGCTAGTGACACTCCACTGGTGAAAACTGATTTTCCCTTTACCACCAGGTATCAAATTCCAAACAGTTTCTTGCAAGAAAGAAATTAACTTGAATAATAGCTGAAATCAATATGACTTTATTGTCTGTTACTAAATGTTAGTATTTTTCCAAATCTTAAGAGCCTCACACAGTACTTTATATTTTTGTTGTTTATAAAACCTTCACATCAGTATGGCAAGAGCCAATGAAGATGAGATACAATTGTCCTGTAGTGGGTAATGTCTAGTGTATTGATTCTGAAGCATTAGGTATTTGGTGCAAATGATCCATTAATTAAAAATGGATGAAAGAACAGAAGAGTAAACATCAGGACCAGCAATCTATGGAGACAAAACCACTCTTACCCACTGCAGATTGCAGGTTCTGGCTTCAAGCTGAGTCTATAAGCTTCTAGAAATGGAAGCATTTCTTAGAACAAAAAGCTGAGATTTCCACAATTTTAGGCATAATATCAGCAGAATATAGACTTGATGCAAGTATATCAGTAGTGCAGGTGCTGAGAACATGCAACATAAAAGACGTGGAGTTTATAACAGTGTAGTAGTTTTGGATAGTATATAAACTGTTTTGGTAGATTTACATGTGGTTTTCTTTAATAGCAAGCAATTAGCTACTTTAGTGATGCCTTCTGGCTTTCTATCAAAAACGACATTTTTTTCTACTATTACTTGTAGTTAGTAACAGTTTCCTTCCCAAAAATAATTTAGAGTTAATATTTTCCAAAATATTTTCTAGTTTTTTTAAAAAATATATTACAACATTGAAAATAATAGAGAATTAAGTAGAGGACTATCATGAAATTCCATGAGTGACTTTTCACAGAACTTCTGCAACCTGAGCATAAAGAAGATGGATATTTGAGAAATGATGTTTAGTCCCAAAATGCAGAGGATGTATGTACCATGACAAAGGAAGAGTGAACAACATGCTATTTGGTGTTTCACTGTTGTATGTTTAAGGATCTTATCATTTCCTATTTATTGGTATTTATTGGTACAGTATCATTTATACATTGACTTAGAATAATGCTTCATAAAACATCAATAAAATTTATGATATGGAGTAGACATGTTGCTTCTACTCACAAAATATGCACTTAGATTGGGAAGTCCTTTTTTAAATCTTTATTGTCATAAATGAGATAAAAAATATAGTCTAGCATTAGTAGATTTTGTAGCAGTGCTGAAAAAAGCACAGGGAAGTATGCTGTTGTTTTTAAAATCAAAATATAATTGCTTTCAATTTTCCTTCAAAATGATTACCGATTAATAGACATTTCTGTGACAATGGACCCAGTAACAAATAATGCATCAGAGGGAGTATTGGGCTGAAGTAAGACTCGTTCCTGAAGAACAACTGTGGGTCATGAGTCTGTGAAACTCTGCATTTATCTTGTGTTCTTACAGCGATGCTATTTTCTTTGCAGGTTAGAGACAATATGGAAATTTTGACAGTTGCTAAAACTAAGTATCAGTTACACATTCAGATAAATTATTACAAACCCACCAAGGCAACAAGCAGTGCAATCCATTAGGATGGAAATAAGTCAAACCTCTAATTTCATCTTACATTCAAAGAACATCAGGGCAGATGGGCTGTTATCATCCCCAGGTGGTATAGTCAGTTGCTCCAATCCTGTCCCAGGAAGTTGCAGAGAATATGTACATGTACCTTTTCTGTTGTGCACAAGTACTTTATCATTGAGAAACTACTTCATTATATGTACTGGAGATTCTGGTGGCACACTTTCTGTTTATTCACCTGGGAAAAATAGATTGATACCAATCCTTAGATTTTGATCATTTTATTTTCTCAATGCTAAGATGAGTAAAGACCTTTCACTTTCATTTCAAAGGATACCGTCAGGAAGCCACCTTTTAGTTCAGTTTGTTAGGATTATAGACTTAACCAGACATCCTTCTTGAAAATCCACTTCATGTGGCAGTCACCTTTTCCAAATGCTTAAATCTGACCTCTTCAGAATCATCAGCCTGAATTTCAAGCAACACTGGAGGAAGGTGGTACAAAATGCTGCCTGTTAGAACCAGATTGGTCAGGGACCAACCTCTACAGAAGCAGGTGGCCCTTTAATCAGAGCAATGAAGGCAGCAGCTCCCCTGTGGGACCAGATATTGTGAGCACTGAGACACAGCAAGGGTGGGGTGGGGTATAAGCAGAAAAGGACCTTTTGGGGTAGAAGATTCCATAAGCAGATATGTTCCTCTGCAGTCTCCAAGTTTTGAATACCAACAGATGTTGGCATTTTTCATCAAGTGTTCCAGATCCTATCATCCCTCCAATGGTGCCATCAGCATGTTAACGTTCATGCCTGGAATTTGTCCTGTTTCCTGAGGCTTTTAGGTCATTAATCGTCACTGCTGTTATTTGGTCTTTTCTTGTCTCACAGAGGGTCACATACATTCCCAAATGTATGTCTTCCCAACCTAGAGCTCAGTGCTTCTACTCAGTTCAGTTAAGGTCATCTTGCTGGTGATTTCAGGTTTTGCTTTTTTTTTTCACCGAGAAGACAGCTAAACATGTCTCCTGAGTTTGATATGGATTAATGTTCAGAGGTACAATTTCATTGTCATCTCACAAAATACAAACTTTCTACTGTTATCAAAAGTATCTTTAGAATTGACACTACAAGTATTTTAGAAGGAGAAAGAAATTAAAATAGCCCTTGTTTTAATTTTTTGCTAAGTTAGAATGATGGTGTTGCAGAACTTAATTTAGTTTTATAATTTATACAACATTTTAAATATTTATAGAAATGTGTATGAGATGTTCATTATAGTCATAATGATCCAGATAACAAGAATAAATGTTAAATTGTGATTGATTTATCTTCTATGACTGATTGAATTCTGTATAATAATTATAAAATTAGGATGCCAACAAAAAATGTAAAGAGCACAAGAGCTTCCAAAATACACCTAAAGAAACACTGACTCTAAGTTGACGGTAGTGCTCCTCTCTTTGGGATGGACTTTTTACTTTGGGTGGTGGATGCAGTGTATTAGATTTGTCCTTGGTGCCATATCACTTATCTGGAAAGATGGTCTTTCCCAAGGGGATATGAGACATGTGCAATCCTGTGGTGTTTTCAATGTATAATAAAAGGTGCAGTTCTAGGACTCAGGAAAGAGTTCCAGGGTGAGAATAGGCTTCCCTTGTAGGGAACAGAATTCTCTATTTTAATGGCTCGTATGTATGGTCTAGAGAATGATCTATAACAGACATACTTTGGATTTTGGATGGGTGAGTTTATTAAGCAAACCAAAGTAAAAGAACAAATAGGAAGATATAGATAGATGGATGATAAATAACACAATATCATCAAGTCCAACACTGAAAACATCCAGCAGATCAGTTGGGAAAGCCCCTTTAAGCCAACCAAATGTGGTTCCCATTAGATAGTTTCAGGCAATGCTGAATGTTTCTTCAGCTGAGACTTCTAAAAAAAAGAAGACATAGCAACAGAGAACATTCTGACGTATAGTACTGACAGCATCCAGCAGAAAATGACTGGAGAAGGTGAAGTAGTCAGCTGGAGTTCCCAGTTGAGATTTCTCCCAAAGGAATGAGATCCTCTTGGCTGAAATTTCAGCCCCTCTTTCTCACTTTCAGCACCTTTGTATCACTGGATAGATAACAGTACTATCGGTTGGAAATGGTTTGCCCTTTACTATTCTGAAGAACACAGTTTGCGCTTATGTTATCTGTCCTCCCTTAATTAGAGGGGCAGCCCATCCCCAGAGAAGTGACTTTGGAGGTCATTTTAAATCAAATGTCCTTGGGGCAGAAATGAAGGGGGAAGATTTACTTCCAGAGCCATTGTCCCAGTGAGCTCTAATAGTACATATCAATTTGCCAGTAAAGCCCATCGCCTAAAAAGCACTACTACTATCACCCACTCTACACAGCCACACCCCCAGGTGTTTGCATCTCTGTTGCTCTTCTTACTTGAGCTCATCTTTGCAACCTGGAAGGCCAGCCAGTATTCCTGACCCTGGAGGTAGGTGCATTTTTCAACCCTTAGAACTTGACTCAAAAATTTCCCATTCTATCCCTTTATCCATTCTTTGTATATCTTTCATTTATTGTGAGGATTTTAAAAATATATTGATTTTCTTAGTTGAATATTGATTTAGGAGACTGAGGATGGTATTGGTCCTTCATACTGAAATGTCACATGTGTTTCTCTTTGTTCTCTAAGGCTAATGATATGTATTTTCCTTTTATTTCTGGCAGTTGTTCTTAAACTTATTTCCTGATCATCTCATTAACTCTAGATATTTGATCAATTATTGTGCTGCAATGCTCATTTACTTTTTTTTTTTTAACTTACCTAATCTGTTGTAATCTGCCTTGGTTCCTGTGAGTGATAGTAACTGAACAGATTTTGAAGGAAGGTGTGGGACGGTATGTCTCATTTGATGATAACTAGGCACCAATGCAGACATCAAGTAGGCAAGGGGAAGGCAGTGAATGAGGAGAATTCCTGCTGAATATATAGACTCATCTCTGCTCAACGCCTGTTTCATAACACAACAGAAAGACTTGTACCAGTCTACATGCATGGGTTAAGAATTTTACATTAATTCTGAGGTGATTATATGCCTGTGTATGACCTGTCACAGGACCAGGAATGGGCTGGATGTGCAATAAAACTCGAGAACATGTGGAAAGGTTTAAATGTGAAGCAGATGATTGTGATCAAAATAAATGCATGATTTGTAGGTGTTTGTGCATATGTCTCAAAAGCTTTATAAAATAATATACATTTATACATAAAGGCTGTATACATATATACATAAGGGCTATCTCCTTAGTGCTAGAATTTAGATGAATTTTAATCTCTGTGATGTTATCATACAAATCCAAGTGTCTATTTCAAGAGGTTCTGCATAGCACTCACGTTTGTTTAATGCTCTGTCACCCCTAGCGCTCAGAAAGCTCCTTACAGAAGTTTGGGTTCTGATTGCCCTCTGCATGTTAGAATTTGTGATGTTACCTGTCCACAACTACAGTAGCCAGATAAAATGTTATTAAGTCAAAATTAGGAAAGCAATACAAATAATATGTATTTATTTTCATCTTCTCAGATGAAAATTTAGTATTTCCTTTGGGATTCACTCAAAAATACTCCACACCACTTGGTCTAAGAAATATATTCTGGGTGAAGCTTCATTGCACTCGGTGGGGGAAAAAGTCACTCTGACAGAGAAAGAGATGTGTTATGAGTCTAATAATGTCAAATCTTGATATTTGCTATTTGTTACTTCATAGAGTATTCATAAGAGTGAGTATGTTTTAAGGATTCAAGACTCAGACACAGCTCTTCAAATTTCCTGCAGTGACCCGAGGAATTGTAACTTTCCTTAAATACAATGGATGGCATCATACAGAGAACACTTACATTCATTGAAATTGTAGAAATAATAATAGGATGCTTTGGAAATGGATTCATAGCTTTGGTGAACTGCATAGACTGGGTCAAGAGAAGAAAGATCTCTGCAGTGAACCAAATCCTTACAGCCTTGGCTGTCTCCAGAATCGCCCTTCTGTTGACAGTTCTCACTGCTATGCCAGTGTCCACACTGGACTCAGACACGGCAGTAAGTGGAAGAACGATGAAACTGATTCATTTCCATCTGATTTTCAGCAACCATTTTAGCATGTGGCTTGCTGCATGCCTCGGCCTCTTTTATTTCCTCAAAATAGCCAACTTTTCTAACTCTATTTTTGTTTACCTAAAGATGAGAGTTAACCAGGTGGTTTCAGGGACTTTGCTCATGTCTCTGGCCCTCTTGTTTCTAAACACTCTACTAATTAACTCATACATTGATGCCCAAATGGGTGGCTACAGCAGACATCCGCTATATGATTTCTCTTCAAACAGCTCTGCAGAATTTTACAGGGTTATGTTAATCATCAATGATGGTATTTTCACTTCCATACCCTTCACACTTTCCCAGTTAACTTTTTTCCTGCTCATCTTCTCCCTGTGGAGACATTACAAGAAGATGAAGCAGATTGCTCAAAGATGCAGTGATGCCTGTGCCAGCGCCCATATCAAAGCTTTGCAAACCATGATCACCTATGTCCTTCTCTGTGCCACTTTCTTTGTGGCTCTTTTCATGCAAATTTGGAGGACTGAATGGTTGATGAACATTATGTACGTTAGGTTCTGCCAGATTGCTGCAGTAACTTTTCCTTCAGGACACTCATGGGTCTTGATCTGGGGAAACACAAAGCTGAGGCAAGCTTCTCTTTCTGTGCTGTGGTGGTTCAGGTGCAAGTTCAAAGATGTTTGCCCAAT
>CABHPH010108560.1:0-14170 GCA_902168325.1 Peromyscus nudipes | reverse complement strand
ATGTTGGATGCTTCGTACAGCTTGCTTTAAATCTGTGTTCGAAATTTGTTTACTGGTTTTAAGAAGAAACTGATTTCATTTCATACTAACTTGCAAATTCTTTACTCTTTACATTTCATTAAAGAAATGAGAAACATTAGGAAATTTTTTCGATTCTGGAAGCCATGATCTCCTGGTGTCCTCGACCCATTTGGCTCCTACAATTACTCCTCCACCTTTTCCACGAAGTTCCACAAGCTCCTAGAGAAGTGACCCAATGGAGATCTTCAATTTGGGCTCTCTCTACACCTGTTAGTTTACTGTGGGTCTCTGCATCTGCTTCCATCAGCTGCTGAGGAAGGCTGTCTGATGATGAGTGGGCTAGACACTGATCTATGAGTATAGTAGAATATCATTAGGAATCATTTCTTTCCCTTCAAGGTTTTCCCTTACTCCTTTTAATACTCTTTCTTTGTTCTGTAGGTTTCGTGTTTTGATTATTATGTTGGGAGGGGGCTTTCTTTTCTGTTCTAATCTATTTTGTTTTCTGTAAGCTTCTTGTACTTTTATAGGCATCTCCTTCTTTGGGTTAGGGAAAGTTTTTTTCTACAATTTTGTTGAAAATATTTTCTGGATATTTGAGCCGGGATTCTTTGCCTTCTTTTGTTCCTATTATTCGTAGGTGTGGTCTTTTCAGAGTGTCCTAGATTTCCTGGATGTTTTGTGTTGGGAATTTTTTAGACTTAACAGTTTCTTTGAGCAATGTATCCATTTCTTCTATCTTATCTTCAACACCTGAAAATCTCTCTTCTACCTCCTGTATTCTGTTCTGTTGGTGATGCCTGCTTCTGTAGTTCTTGTTTCCTTACCTAGATTTTCCATCTCCAGGATTCCCTCAATTTGTGTTTTCTTTATTGTTCATATTTCCATTTTCAGGTCTTAAATTGTTTCATTCATTTCCTTCAACTGTCTGGTTTTTCTTTTCTTGCTTTCTTTAAGGTATTTATTTACTTCGTTCAATTTTTTTGTTTTTATTTTCCTTGATTTTTTAAACTGTTCATTTCCTCTTTATAGATGAATTTCTAAAGGGTCTTATTAATAAAAAAAACAGAGCCAGGTATTGGGGTGAATGCTGAAAGATCAGGGAAGCAGGACAAGCCACAGCTAGCCTAACTTCACCAACTACTCAGTTGATCCTGTTTCCTCAAAATGGAAGCCTCTCAGTCCTCATCCAAATGGATCTCAGCTGAACTGCTGCCAAAAAGCCTAAAAGCTTAAAAAGCCTAAAGTTCCTGGTCCTCACACCTTATATACCTTTCTGCTTCCTGACATCACTTCCTGGGATTAAAGGTGTGTGTCACCATGCCTGGCTGTTTCCAGTGTGGCCTTGATGGATCTCTGCCTCCAGAATGCTAGGATTAAAGGCATGTGCTACCACTGCCTAACCTCTATGTTTAATATAGTGACTGTTCTGTTCTCTGACTCCCAGATAAGTTTATTGGGGTGCACAATATACTAGCCACACAGCCCCCAAATTTTTTCAGTGTAGTCCCCCACCAATTCACCTCGGTAAACTCACTTAACTTGGAAAACAGATGAAACAACACACTATAAGGAAATGAAAAAAAATACAACATACTTGACATGTTATTGGAGAAGATAATGGCCACAAAATAGTAGTGAAACCATGCCGGCTGCCAGATGAACAGGTAGGCTTTCTGCCGTTGGACCGCCCCCACTCTCTCCTTGGCCCTCTGCCCTGTCTCTAGTATCTCTTCCTCTTCTTAGCTGTGGTCCCTGCATCCAACACAGATGGAGACCCCCTGCTCAACCATAGGCCACATCAGCTAGAAGAATAGAGAGGAAACAGAAACCAAGGAACAAAATACCCATCCACAAAAGACAAAGCCAGAAATTGGCACCTAGACGTATAATCACAAAAAACCTAAATGCCTAGATGCCAGCATAAGAACACAATCAAAAACAGGTAAGGCAATATGTCACCACCAAAGGCCAGCTATCCTATAACAGCAAACCGTGAATATTGCAACACAGCTTAAGTAAAAGAAAAAAGATTTTAAAAACCAACTTTATAAAGATGATAGAGGTCCTCAAAGAAGGGATAAGATAAAAGGGAGATGATTGAATTTACTTTTAAAAAGAAACTACTAGTTTTCAATAGGATAAGTAATGAAAGTTTTTGTCTGAATCCGTCAAATGTTAATGGACTGAACTTTGTTAATGTATATAATGGAGTTTTTTGTCTGAATCTGTCAAATGTTAGTGGACTAGATATTGTTAATGAAATTCTTGACTGTATATATTGTATATATGTAGCTAGAGTTTTCCTGCCGGGCCCACAGTCAGGACAAATCTCTGTCACCTGCCAGTCCCACAGCCGCTCAGACCCAACCAAGTAAACACAGAGACTTATATTGCTTACAAACTGTATGGCTGTGGCAGGCTTCTTGCTAACTGTTCTTATATCTTAAATTAATCCATTTCTATAAATCTATACCTTGCCACATGGCTTGTGGCTTACTGGCATCTTCACATGCTGTTTGTCATGGTGGCGGCTGGCAGTGTCTCCTCAGTCTTCCACTTCCCAGAATTCTCTCCTCTTTGTCCCACCTATACTTCTTCCTGCCTGACCACTGGCCAATCAGTGTTTTATTTATTGACCAATAAGCAACATGTTTGACATACAGACCATCCCACAGCATATATACTTATTGTATAATTTTTTCTTATATTAGATATATATAATATATTTCTTATAACTTTATTTTAGGCAAAAAAGGGAAATGTGGTGATATTGTGTCCCCCAATATATTGTGCACCCTAATAAACTTATCTGGGGTCAGAGAACAGAACAGCCACTAGATAGACATAGAAGCCAGAAAATGTGGCCCACAAGTCTTTAATCCTATCACTTGGGAGGCAGAGATCCATCCAGATCTCTGTGAGTTCAAGGCCACACTAGGAATGGAGCCAGGCATGGTGGCACACACCTTTAATCCCAGCACTTGAGATCTCATGTCTTTGCTTGAGAAAGACACATGCCTTTAATCCCAGGAAGTGATGGCAGAAAGCAGAAAGGTATATAAGGCATGAAGACCAGAAATTAGAGGCTTGTTAACCTTTTAGGCTTTTAGCAGCAGTTCAGGTGAGATCCATTCGGATGAGGACACAGAGGCTTCCAGTTTGAGGAACCAAGATCAGCTGGGCAATTGGCGAGACCATTTAGCAATTCGTGCTACAGGGCTGGAGGATGGGTCTGAGAGAAGACTCACCAGGTAAAACATGAGGACCTCAGCTTGGGTCCCAGCACCATGTAAAAAGCTAGTGATATGGTTGCCTCTGCAATCCTGGTACTGGGAGGTGCCGTAGAAAATTCCTAGGTATCTAAACAGTCTAGTCAAATTAGTTAGGTCCTATCACAAAAACAAGTTGGAGAAGAGTGGAGAAAGACACAAACATTGGCCTCTGGCCACCACTTGTGCTTTAAGACACATGACTATCTCATTGAAAAGCTATGGCAAACAAACAACAAATAGAAATGAGCTTAAAGTAATGGTATCACTCCTTGAATATATAGACCAAGGGTCACCCTCACAGATCCTCAAAGGTACAGATTGCAAATATTTTATGCTTTGCTGGCCATAAGAACCCTACCACAACTACTGCATTCTGCTGTTAAAATCCATACCACTTAAGTTGGGCTAGAGAGAGCTCAGAGGTTAAGAGTACTGACTGCTCTTACAGAGTTCCTGAGTTCAATTCCCACATGGTGGCTCACAACCATCTGTAATGAGATCTGGCACCCTCTTCTGTATACATAATAAATAAATCTTAAAAAAAAAAGAACTGGAAAGCAAATGTTCATTGCTGAGTCTCAATAAATATTTATGGTCACAAATTTTGGTTTTATAAAAATATACCTCTGTGATCCATCTTTTTTTAATTATTTGAAATATAAAAATCATTCTTAGTTCTAAAATTGTAGGAACAATATAGAAGTTAGATTTATTCAAAGAGCAGTAGTTAATTGCCCCTTGCCCTACACTCTTGTTAAAATGACTAACAGCAAGAATTGAGAGAGAATACAAAATTGCTTTAACTGTAATTCTAAGTAATTTTTCATTTTAGTCTCCAAATAAATGTTTCTTCAAGTCTCTTTACAAACTCTCCTTTGAAGCCCTCTCTTTTCTAACTAGTAGTAGTATCTACTCCTCATCCCATTTAGTTCCCTTTCTTTATATTGTCCACACACCTGGTGAAACATTAGCTTTCTGAAAGCCAGTGCTACCTCCTCCTCATGTTCTCAAAACCAATATAAAGCCCCCTAAGCATCATCATTTCCAGGAGTCTCTGCTTTATATCATGTTACTCTGTGAGTCATCAGTAAGATTAAAACTCCCAGGGACATCAATTTTCTCCTTTGTTAGGAATGTTTCATTTACTGAGTAATGAAATATGCATTTTATTTTGTTGTATGAAGAATAATACATCAATTTGCAACTGTATAGAATATTATACAGAGAAAATATTCTATGAATTATGTAGATGAAACCATTGGTTACAGAAATGCTTTTCAATCATGATATTTCTTTTTAAAAAAAAAAACAATTGTAAGAAGTTGGTTACATTCTGATGAAGGGAAAGAAAAAAGACTCATTTTTCAGTGTAGGAACATTTTTAAAGAAATTATATGATCTGGTTTTGTGTGTGTGTGTGTGTGTGTGTGTGTGTGTGTGTGTAGAGGTAAAAGGACAACTTCAGGTGTCTGTCCTGGCTTTCTATCTTGAGCCATGGTATCTTATTGTTTGCCCCAGTACATATAAATGATGCTTGTTGGCCCACTGACCTCAGGAGACCCTTCGGTCTCTGTCACGCTTGTCACTGTAGGAGTGAAAGTATTGCAGATTTGTGCTACCACTTCTTGCTGGAAATGGCTTTGAAGAGTCTAAACCCTTACTGTTGTGCTTGCACAGCAGGTGATTTATCTATTGAGTCATTCCCTCAGCCTTAGTCTGTCTTTCAATTTCTGGAAATAGAAGTACAACTGGGGAAGTTATTCTTAAGGTTTTGGTTGGTTTTAATTACATTTGAAGTTATATTTAGATGATGTTATTTTTAAATAGAGCTTTTAAAGGTGATGATGTATCATCATCTATGCACATTTCCCTTTCAGTTTCCAATGTATACTGTTTTAAGTAAAGGTAAGATTATTTTTCACTTGTATCATTTGTAAAGCTAATTTTAAATGACACATCAAGGCGAAGCTGAGTATTAGGTTGTAATAATTTATTATCCTTGTTTTAGGTAAAAATACAAATACAATGGCTTCATTTTCTCTGACTTTTAATAAATACTTTCAATTAACTAAGGAAACAAAAAACAACATTTCCAAAGAAATCCAAGGATCATCTCTTTGCATCACCTAGGCTATAGTGGGGGAGTCTATAAAAGCAAAGATTTCTAATGGGAGAATGTGAGAGTATGAACATGGCTGGGAAGGAGAAAGACAAATATGGGGTTAATTTTTAAGAACACATTCTATGGATTGTGTATTTGCTATATAAAATTACATTTTAACTTCTCTATGAGTTTTATTGTCCCTGGAGTTTAAATGGTATGTGATCAAATTCATGCTGTGCAGTAAAGAGTGTGTGGGAAGGTGCATACTTAGGTGGGTGTAAATCCCTATAAAATACATTTTAGAAGATAAATGAGAGCTATTGAAGTTTGGGCAAATCAATTTCACCAATTCACTTAACATTTCTAATGCCTCTGGGAGCAGTTATAGGGCTTGTTACCTAACATTAGGGTAGGTCTGAATCAAGGTGAACAATCAAAAGCCATTTTCCATGTACTATGTGTATTATTAAGGATTTTTAAGGCATGAAGTTAGTTGCTTAGACTGCAAGCTAGGAAATTAATGAACAAGAATACTGCTCATGAATACCAAGTTTTACTGAAAAGCCAATATGGGTTTAGTGTGGTAATAAGAACACAGTACTCCAGGGACTACAAAACTATTTATTGTTCATCAAAATTTACTGGCTTTGAAATCTTGGTACAAATGCTTACTTACCACATTTTGTATTATGTATTTGAGGTCTTCAGTAGCAATAACAAAATCCGAAGTGATTGCATAATAAAATTATCACATACTATGAAGTATTAATGGAGAATTAGATGTTATTTTCACCTAAAACTGAAAGTCATATATAAAATATAAGTCTATAAGCATTATGAATAAAATGCACTCACTTTAAAAATAAAATCCACTTAGATTAAAAGTAGAATCCCAATAGCTATGCCGTTGGTAGATGACCATACAATTTTATACAGACTTTATAATTTTTTAAAGCCCAGTAGAATGTAGCTACAGTGTACTTTTCATTTCTGCATCCATTGTTGTTTTACTAAATTTCCAAAGAAATAGAAAATAAATGACATCATGATGAAGGATAATTTACCATAAAACATGTTGTAAAATATACAAGAAAACTATGCCTAGCAATTTATTTTTCCTATGTCTAGTTCTCTGGTTGCTTTAATTTATTGTTTTGTTTTGGTTTGTTTTTACTTTATTTTATTGTATATGAGTACATGTTTGTGTGTGGATGCAGATATATTTGCACCAAGGCCAGAGGTCAAAATCAAGTATTGTTCTTCACCAAAATGAGACCCAGAGCTTGTCAATTACGCTTGCCTGGCCAGGCCCTATGGATCTACCTGTCACTGCCTCCTCTCTTGAATTACAATTACACACCACCGTAATCAGGCCCTTTGAGGTGGGGAAGGAGGAGCTGGGAATAAAACCTATGCTTATCTGGTGTCCTAGCTAGTTTGATGTCAACTTGACACAAGCTAAAATCATCTGAGAGGAGAGAACCTCAAGTCAGAAAATGTCTCCATAAGATCGGGCTGTAGTCAAGATTGTAGCGCATTTTCTTAATTAGTAATTGACTTGGGAAGGCCCAGCCTGTTGTGGGTAGGGACATCCCTGATTAATCCTTGGTTTTGTAAGACAGTAAGCTGAGCAAGCCATGAGGAGCAAACCAGTAAGCAGTACTTCTCCATTGCTTCTGCATGAACTCCTGTCCTGACTTCCTTCTATAATGAGCAGCAATATGGAAGAGTAAGCCAAACAAATCCTTTCCTATCTTCTTTGTTTATGATGTTTCATTGCAGCAATAATAACTCTTTACTCACTGAGCTGTCTCCCAGCATCTGCTTTAATTTAATGTTTGTAAATGATGTGAGGCCAAGTGAAGTCTTGAAATATTTCATATTATGTGATGTTGCCACAACAAGATAATAGAATGGAAGGATTATTTAATTGACAGTACTGAACTTTGAAAGATTTTTCTGGGGTTGATAGACAGTTTTCCTAAGATGCCTTCAGAATATGCTGCTAATAGTGGAGAGGTTTTGATGTCAGAGGTTTCAATATAGTCATGTGAGCATCAAACAACTAAACAATTGGTATACCTATAGGTAATGTATAGGATCATGGTCAGAAGAAACATTGTCACTATGTAAATCTCCAGTGAATTGATTACACAGAGAATGTTAGAGTTGATATTATGTCCAGCAGAAGGAAAGACACCAGTGAAACTGGAAGAAAACATGCTAAGAATTGGGTGCATTTTCCTTAGTCTGATACACCCACAAGATCATACTGTCATACACTTCTGTCTCTGAAATCAGGTTTCAGCATTCCAGGTGCCAGGCCAAACACAGTCCAGCTCTTCTAAGGAATCAGACTTCAAAATGTATGTGAGAGCATGAGCAATCATACATGAAGTTTGCTTTCTTATATTTGAATTTTGTTTATTGTAACTGATAGAGACTCAAAAAATTGTACGCATTATTGGACACCATGTGATGCTTTGATATAAGTACATTCTGTGCAATATTTAAATTCAGCTAAACATTTTCATCTTGTCAAGTTTTCATGTATCTCTATGGTAAAGTCTTTCAAAATCCTTCTTCTAGCACTTTGAAAACTGTACTTTTCTTCGATCACACTTCATTACAACTCCTTATTTTTCTTTTGTGTGATATAGTAGCCATCACTTAACCTCTTCCCATTCCTCTCCTCCTCTCTCCAACCTCAGTTAACTACTTTTCTACTCCTTACTCCTATGACGTGTGTGTATGTGTATGTCTGCATTCAGTTATTTAGCATCATACATAATTGCCATTTCCTGTGTGCATGGAACATATAAGTGATACCATATAGTATTTGATTTTCTTTACCTGGCCTATGGAGCATAGCACAATGACTTCTAGTCCCATCAACAGTACCAAATGTGGTAGTGCAAGTTTGTAAACCCCAGCACTTGGGAGGTTGTCATCACTCCAGATAGGGAAAAAAAATGACAGATAGCACCAAAGTCCAATTTAGTGAACCAGTGAGTTTTATTGAAGTTACTTACAGGAAAATGGGTGAAGGGCTACTTAGAGGAGCAGAAATGACTCAAAGACAGCTACATTAAAAGCATGCCAGCATGAGTGACAGCTCCCAAAATCTGGGAACCTGAAGCATACTGCACAACTTGCAGGTAGCTCAACAGGTTGGAGAATGTCCTTTCCCCGTAGTTGGTCTGAGGCTCTTCCAGAGGGCTCAATTGCTCTCTCCCTCTTCGAGCTGCTTGGCTGCTTTCTGGTTCTTCCAACCTGCTCAGCTTGTCTATATTCCCTCCAGGCTGCTAGGCTGGTGATCTGAGAGTCTTCTTTGTATCTGGGCTAGCCTAAGAGTTCTCTCAGCAGCCTTTACTATTTGTATACTCTTAGTGAATCTGATCAGTTTCAGAGATTCCTGGAAGCTATTTTGCGTTGTTTACTTCCTGTTTTAAAGAGTTTCCAGGCAGGATGGTGTGTTTCAACTTCTCTTAGTATATCCTCTAGTTTCACGTCTTTGTAAACTACGGTCCTAAAAATCTTGTTGTTTCACCTACCTTTTACATCGTAAGTCATATGAAAGAAGCGCTGTAAGTTAGGGAAAACTGAGCTAGGATCTTAGGCAAAAGCGTAAACTAGGATTTAAATCTAAGTACCTAATATTAGATCCAACAATATTTTACCATACAGCATATTGCTTACAAAGAGATTTAGCATCTGTCAATTCCAATGTTATCTATGCTTAAAATTTAGATGATAACAGCAGTGATATGCAGGGGCCATGAGAGATTAAAGAAAGCAATAAATTTGGAACTTCCATCCATGATGGTTAGTATAAACTAAGCCTTTCCTAAAAATAACCAGAAGTCGTTCTGTTAGTCTGCTGTCATCCAAATGTCATGTTTACTTTTCAATCTGTTCATCAATATCTGCTTCACCTGCTTTACCTATTTGTTAGGCCTCACAAACTCTAGCTCACAAAAAGATTGTCTTATCAATTCTCCTTATAAATGAAGTATTTCTTTGCATAATTTTTCTTAATTGAAACTAAAAAAAATACAGTAGAAGAAATTATTGTTATACCAATAAAAATATAGTTTAGTTTGGTTTTAATTTCATTGTGTTCTGTTCATACAAATTACAATTACTTGGGGGAAGACTTGGTTATATACCTAGTACTAAAGCTGGATTACATGGGTTGTGTCTTTGTCATGCTGCAAAGGCTCTGTGCTTGGCATACACATTTAGTAAATGGGAAGTTACAGGCTCCTTGTCTTCTATCAGTTGGAGTACACATCTGTGTAAGTGTGGGTGAGGCTTCTTTGTGTGCTTGTTTTTGTTCTTTTGATATAGGGTCTCGTTCTACAGCCCTGGCCAGCCTTGAACTTGCACTATGGCCCAGGTTATTTCATGGCAATTCACCTGCATCCGTCACCTAGATGCTGGTGTTATAGCTGTGAGACAACACACCTGGCTTAGGTGTGTATTTCGCATTCATAAAAGGCATTAGTGTCTGTAAAACTTTTAAATGAGTATTACCAAATGATTTCTTCTATGTTAATGATATCTCAACATGTCATGTATGTGATTTTTAGCATCTTGTTAAATAAATGGATCAGCAAATTGCTATAACATCTCCTTTTGCACACTTTTTGCCATTTTTAATGTATACCATAAGAATCATTTATCTTTTACTTTTTCCCCCTTTTAGGTCTCCAGAGCTTTGCCTGAAAAACAAGGAGAACTTGAGGTTCACGTAAAAGATTTTGGGCAACTTGAAGAGCAGCTAGATCACCTGCTTCTGTGGCTTTCTCCTATTAGGAATCAATTGGAAATTTATAGCCAACCAAGTCAAACAGGACTATTTGACCTTAAGGTGGGTGCCTCTAGCTTGACATTTTTATTTCTGGCAGAAAGACTCAATGACTATTGAGTTTCTCATTGGTTACTTTGAATTTTATCACTCCTTTAAGCAGGACTAGGATAATACTATTAAGTTCAACACAATAAACACAGCAATCCCTGAAATGGGATTTATAGAGTAGAAGTTGAAACTGGAAGCTTGTCTAAATTCCAAATGGGAAAGTAGAAGTTCTTTGCTCAGGAGCAGGGTTAGTGGATGAGTGGAAACACCTGGGGTAAAAGAAGATTCTGGTTAAATGCACAGGGATCTTCCTGAAGACAGACCAGAGTGAGCAAACAGCATCTGGGTGATGCAGGAGAATGAAGAATCTAATCAAGTTAAAGGGTGATCAGATCTGGAGGTGATTGTTGATAAACTAATTTAACATGGTTTTGTTTTGTTTTGTTTTGTTTTAACAGAAAGAATAAAGATAGGGCTAGAGAAATCCCAGAAGTCTTACTAAACTTCAATCACCATTACCATGGATGCTATTGTAAAAATTATTACTTCACTAGCATTTTCTGCTTTTTTCAGAATTAACTAGATGTGCCTTTAGTAAACTGATCACTATAATGCTCTCAGCCAATTTCTTAGTATGATCCAGTTTCCATCTCTGCTTTAATTGCACTTAAAGCTGATTCTTACGTAAAATTGTCATCCTAAACATTTGAGAAAGATGTGCTTAAAAGAAGAAATAAAATAAGAGAGAGATTGAGAGGTTTGTTCCAGCTAAATTGAGTTATATTTGCAAAGGACACTGTTTTCCTTTTACCTTGCTTCTTCCAGATGTTTTTATTGACCACTCTGATAGCTGTGCACTGAGAACACATGGTACTTTGTAAGTCACAGGTAAACATCATTTTCCCAGCACAAAACTCAGCCTGTTCAATCACTGTCATGGTCCTCAATTCAGTCAGACAATCAAACTCATGAGTAACAATAACTTTTACCCAGTAACAAATTAAGTTTTATATATATATATAAAATTATATATATATAAAATTATATATATATATAAATACATCAATAACATAATAATATATTGGGCATCCTAACACCAAGACATGGCTTCTGATACCTAAGTTACCCTACCCTTGAGTCATGTATGCTCACAAGGGATGGCTAGACAAAGCACATCTTCAATTCAGAGAAGCCACTCATTCTAGGATTTCATTTTTTCAGTTAGCTAGTACATAACATCTTCAGACATAATTGACACTCATTCAATTACCAGTGTTACATCTCATCAATTCTGGTTGCTTCATTACTGAATAAACCACCCCAATAAGAAAGTACAGATACTTGGCCCAAATGGACCATAACTTAAGCCAGATTATCAATTATGCTTGATCTAGTATTTTCTTTGTCTTTGATTTCATATCACAAAGAAGAAAAGACACAAATTCTTCCCTCTCAACTAATAATCATATTTTTGTTTTAACTTTTGTAACCCACATGTAAAAGTCTGTTCATTAAAATGTGTCTTTTCAGAAAAAAAAATCAAGTGAATACTCAATGAGAGCTCTCTTCGTCCATGGAACATATGTAAGAGAAAGGGCAAACAAAATTCTACAACAAATAGATCTTGTTGACTCTACCAAAGTGACTTTAGTCTGGTCTGTGCTCTCTCCATCACGTCCCAAGTTAGTTCTCAAACACCAAAAAGTCACATCAGCCTTTATCAACAGCACACAGGTTTCTGACAAATAGGTCTTACAGTCTGGAGAGAAGCTTCTCTTTTCTGTGTTAATGAACTTCATTATCAAAGCCACATGTCACTACTCTCACTGCTGTGTGGTGTTTGGGTGTCATTCAATTTGCTTCCTACAGCTTAGTTTAAATCACTGAGGGAAAAAAAAAAAACAGCTGCATCTTTCCAAGCAGAGAACTCTTTGGCATATTCCCTGCACATTCTGAGTTTTCATCTTTGGAGTGTAGATTTCAGAAGTACCCCTTAAGTCCCTTTCTTCTCCTTTGGTTGTATCCAGGCCAAAAAGGACATATGACCATGCATATGCTAACTGGAGAGATTCTCCCAGAAATCCAAAAACCCTTGGCTTGCAATCAAGAAATCGTGAACTCTGCTAGTAATAACCAATTCTTTATCCATCTATGTCTACTTTCTATTTCTACTCTCTATCTGATAATGATTTCTTAAGGTTACACATTTTCTCTTTTTGCTTAAATTATGGATTTCAGTCTTTACAGCTTGCTGTATATACTCTGCTCAAAGAAATAAAATGTTTACTTTCAATTTAAAAAAAATATGATAAAATGGGATATTCTTTGCTGCATTTTACCCAAAATTTAAAAAAAAAAAGCTTTTAAATGGTTTGGAGAACATGCCAACTTTTTAACACAGGCAATTAAACTGCCTTTAAAAAAATCTCAGTTAAAAGTCATGAAAAGAAAGTAGATATAAAGACAGCCACTGCCTATCTCTATTTCTTCAACTTAAAGAAACTTTCTCTTTCTATCGATGGTGGTCATGGATACCTCAGAAGCAAAGGACCTGGGCTCTGCCGTTCAGTCATTCATTGTCTCTGGTCAAACTCTGAGCATCTGTTAGAAAGAAAAAGAAAATGTAACGAGCTTCATTTTTCCTGCCTAACAATTCATTATTTTTGATGAAATGCAGCAAGCTGTGGAATGAAACCAAAATTAAAAAAAAAAAAGAAAGGGAGGAAGAAAAGAAGGAAAGGAGAACAGGAAGGATGGAAAAGCCTTAAGGGCTCTATTCTAATACACTGTTTATGCTAGAGTGAAAATTGACTGCACATCACTTGGTTTGTGCAATTTACTCCCAAAATACTCCTATTCAGGAAATCCTGCAAATAGCAGTATTTATCTTGAAAATCACCTCACAGAACCCTTAGCAAGCTGAGAAACATAATCAATGAGATCGTGATGTAAAGGGTGAAAATGAGGCATAATCACAGCCCTTTCCCATCAGTCAGCCCACTAGAAGGCATGCCTTTGAATTTTGATTTTCAAATGTACTCTCAATTTAGACATAAACTGTGTTGATTTCAAATTTCACAAATGATAATTGAATGCTAAGATCCAGGGACCAGTTTAGAATTTATATAAAGGGCCTTATGCTTTTAATCTTTAATGAAAGCTTTCAATAATGAGCTAGAGGTAGACTGTTTATCTGACATATAAGAGCCTAACTACTGCTATCCAAACTTTTTACTGAAATAGGAGTTAGGGGAAGTACGTAATTCTCTCTATTAAAGCTTAGTAAATGGGTTATTTCCATATTGACAACAGAGATGGTGTTTCCTCCCTCAAGAATGGCTTTTTGTCTGTGGTCTCTAAATAAACCCAACCATGTTAGGAATGTAATTGTCTATAATGTCAAATCTGCAGACCAATAACAAAATCCAAATAACTGACCACTACACTTACTAAATACCCAAATCACGTGCTCATATTACAGTGAGTATTGCCAAAGGAAAATAGTAGTGGACAATTTAACAGGCAAGAGGATCTTCATCCAAAACTTGTACAATGGAAGGGAGGAATTGAACTCAATTCTGTTCAAACAAGACAGGAGAGGACTGGGGATGTGGCTCAGTTGATAAGAATTACTTATCATTTGCTATCAGGCATGGGAGCAAATGCCAGTAATCTAGCACCCAGGAGATAGAAACCGAAGACTTTGGAGTTCAAGATCATTCTCAACTACATAGTGAGTTCGAGGCCAGCCTGAGCTACCCAAGAGCCTGTCTCAAAAGGAAAACAAACAAAAACTAAGCACACCCAAACCCAAACCCCACAAAATAATATGTATAATATATAATATATAACATATAATATATAGAGATAGATAGATATAGATATAGATATAGATATAGATATAGATAT
>CABHPH010108553.1:0-27457 GCA_902168325.1 Peromyscus nudipes | reverse complement strand
TAGTGTTGTGTGTTTCTCCTTGGTATTTTATGGTGTGGAATTATTTATTGCCCGTGTTTTCATTGGGGTATCTATCTTTCTTAGGTTGGATTTTCCCTTCTGGTGCTTTCTGTCGGTTATGTATTGTTTAAATCTGGTTTTATCATGGAATATTTTGTTTACTGTGTCTATGGCTATTGAGAGTTTTACTGGCTATAATAGTCTAGGATGGCATTCTTTCCAGGACCTTCTGGCTTTCTGAATTTCCATTGAGATATCAGGTATTTTCCTCATGGGTATACCTTTATATATTACTCGGCCTTTTTCCTTTGCAGCTCTTAATATTTTTCCTTTATTCTCTATGTTTAGTGGTTTGACTATTATGTGCCGAAGGGACTTTTTTTTGGATTCAGTCTATTTGGTGTTCTGTAAGCTTCTTGTATCTTCATAGGCATTTCCTCCTTTAGGTTGGGAAAATATTCTCTATGATTTTGTTGAATATATTTTCTGTGCCTTTGAGTTGGTATTCTTCTTCCTCTATCCCTATTATTCTTAGGTTTGGCCTTTTCATGGTGTCCCAAATTTCCTGTATGTTTTGTGTTATGACTTTTTTGGCTTGAGTGTATTCTTTGACAATTCTATTTTCTCTATCGTATTTTCAGTTCAAGAGATTCTCTCTTCCATCTTTTGCATTCTGTTGGTTATGCTTTCATGTGTAGTTCATGTTCATTTACTCAGATTTTCCATTTCCAGCATTCCCTCAGTGTCTGTCTTCTTTATGGCCTTTATTTCTGGTTTCAAATCTTGGATTGTTTCTTTCACTTGTTTAATTACATTTTCGTGGCTTTCTTTAAGGGATTTGTTGATTTCTTCCAATTTTTTGTTTGTCTTTTCTTCAATTTCTTTAAGGAAATTTTTCATTTCCTCTTTAAAGACTTCTATTATCTTCTTAATGTCATTTTTAAGGTTGATTTCTTCTGCTTCTTCTGCAGTGAGATGTTCAATTCTTGCTGATGTAGAATCACTGGGTTCTGATGATGCCATATTGGTCTTTATGTTATTGACAATATTATTGTTTTGCACTGGTGTGTACCTTTCTCTTCCTCCACTTCGTGCAAGTGGTGTCTGTATCTGAGGGAGCCTCTCTAGGTCTGAATGATACTTTTGGTCTAAGGGAAACTCTTGGTCTATTCCTGAATCTTGGTCCAATTGGTGCTGTTAAATTGTGTCTCACAGAGCAGCTCTTAGTCCAATGGCACTAATGGGCTCTGTCTCATGGAGGAGCTATTCCAAGTTAGTGCAGGATGGGTTTATGACTCTGGTGGTCACTTCTGTCACAGGTGATGGTTTTCTTGGCAAGGGGGTGGGGTAAGAAATAGCTGCCTAGTTCCTGAGGCTCCAATGGCTTGGGCAAGGAATGTGCTTCCAGGGCTTAGTGTCTAGGGACCTGGTCTTCCCAGTCCAGAAATGGGGTCTTACCTACAAAATTGGATTTTTAACACAAAGAGTGCTTTTAGTATGATGTGAATTTCTAAATACTTCCTATAATATAAAGAACACTAGGTAAATTCTGAATGATCATGGAAAACTTGAGAATTCCCACCTGTCACAAATTTTCGTCATTAGCAGAGTGAAAATAAATGTATATGATAGATGCATGCTGCATAAGTGTTCAAATTTGTTCAGGATACAGGTTTTAACAACTACACCTATCCTGCTAAACTATTTAGAAAACTCAGCATGAATATTTTGAAAGCTGTTAACATTTTAGGTGAAATGACTGTGGATTCTTTCTTCCCATTATTCTCCTCAAACCTCTAATTATCACCATTATTTTTCATATGGAAGTAGGAGTTTCCATGAACTCAAATATAATTGTATTTCTAAGTGAGTCAGATATAAGGACAGGTCCTTATCTTTGTTATTAAGAGACTTAGGGATCATTCTGATGAAGTGGAGCATTACCACTGTCTTAGTCTTACTGCTCAAAAAGAGCCTATGTGCCATTTTGATCTAAAACAAATCACAATGAACAAAAGCTGTCTTTCAGTAAGTATCATATTTTGAGTGTAAGTAACAGATGCTTTTCAAGCAGTGGTGCTGTGGATATTGCTCTGTATAAATAAAAAGCTGATTTGTCAGTATCCAGGCAGGAGGTATAGACGGGACAAGCAGAGAAGAAAATTCTGGGAACCAGAAGGTTGAATCAGAGAGACGCTGCCAGCCACCACCATGAGAAGATGTTAAGATACTGATAAACCATGAGCCACATGGCAACTTATAGATTAATAGAAATGGGTTGACTTAAGATATAAGAACAGTTAGCAAGAAGCCTGCCATGGCCATACAGTTTGTAAGTAATATAAGTCTTTGTGTGTTTATTTGGTTGGGTCTGAGCGGCTGTGGGACAGGCAGGTGAGAGAGATTTGGGCCAGGCAGGAAAACTCTAGCTACAAATGGTGCCCAATGTGGGGCAAGAGTTTCCACCTAAAACCTGAGGAAAACAAAGATTCTAAAACAGAGCTAAAAACAGCTTCCTAGTTGTTTCTCTCAAGTTGGTAGGTTCCTGGTGTGCCTGTTTGACCGGCAGTATGGTGGGAATGGGGCATCTACAAGAGCCACATTATGCTGCATGATAGATTTAGTCTTTGCTAGTACAAAAAAAAAGTTCCTGGGATACACAATGTGTTGATAAAAGTATAGACCCACTCTTTCTAAGAGTTGATGGCTCCCAGAGCTGGCTGTAAACTGTACCACCACCATGTTGGGAAGCTGACAGGGGTGAAGACATCAGCCACAGCTGCCGTTTCAATCTTAGAAATGCTGCACTTTAACACAATAAGACATATTCAGTTTGCAATATGTGTAAAATATACATAGGCTTGAAAGAGACATGATATATACAGTTATATAAAGAAATAGATAGTTTCAAAAAATAAAGTCTTTAAAGATACAGTAAATGTAGTATAAAAATAAGCCACATAAAGATGGATTTTTCACAGAGAATCTGGATTGTGTTGTCTTTGGGATTTTTAACTGCAGAAAAAACATTTTGTCATAAAAGCAATTGAGTTAAGCCAATATGTATATTTTAAAGGTACTTTGACCTCAAAATTTAGATGTAAGGATATGTTGCTTTGGAAAGGAGGCTCTGCTTTTGTTTCCACAGAAAGCCAGAGGCTATGGAATTGTTCCAGATTAAGATACATCAGGTTTGACCAGCCAAGACCCCCTGAAAGGTCTCCAATGACACGATGGCCCAGATAATTCAGCATCCAGAACAGTTTCAAGGCAACTGGCTCAGACAATACACCCTCACAGACTACCCCATATTCCTAAAATTTTCTTTGTGTCCCCATAAGATACAGTGCCCCTCTCCAGCAGGAAGTAGTAAGGGAAGCTACACTCAAATTCCCAAATATACCAAGCTGGCTTTGGAGATGGAATTGGCTCACTCCTTCTCTAAACCCAGGCATATTGCTAAAAGAAAAGGTTAAGAGATTCTTGTGTCCTACATCAGAAGAGCCCTCTGGTCTGGGACAGAGAAAAACCAATATTTTTATTTAAATCAAGTTGATTATAAATGCAATCTCTTTCTAAAGAAGAAAAGGGGGTATGATATAGATAGGATAGAATGAAAGGGTAGATTAATGAACCTACTTTTAAAGAGCAACTTGTTTAAAATGTTTTACATTGCCATGGATTTTAGTTTATTGATACAAGTTTAAACTTAATTTTATACTGTATATATATATATTTCTATTCTCATTTAAGGTATTATGTTTGTACAGCTCATTTAAAATTGTAATGGATAATTAAGAAATAGATTAATAATTAGTCTTCTATGATAGTCAAACTTGTAGCCATGTTAGTTAAGTTTTGTAGGTATGCGTAGATATATTTCAGATACATAGGTAATCTTCAAACACTTCAAAGACATATAGAATATGGCATTTAAAATGTTTTGACTGAGTCCACCAGGTTGATATCAATCCTCGGGGGAGTCTTTGCCCTGGAGGAGATGGAAATGGGAGGTGGGCTGGGGGGAGGGGGGGTGGGAGGGGGGAGAACGGGGGAATCTATGGCTGATATGTAAAATTGAATTATATTGTAAAATAAAATAAAATAAATTCAAAAAAATTATGGATGAGAGAGAAAAAAACATGATGAAAATCTTAAGCTATATTTTAATAAATAAAATGAACATGTATCTAAGTAATTTAAATTTTTAAGGGTTAGAAATGTGAAAAATAGAACTTTACTACCACTATTAAAAAAATTTAGACTTTCTGGACAATGAGACATATCTGCTCCTGGCAGCATCGATTTACTTCAGAGAGGAGGATGGGCATCAAAGACACTCTATATGGAGTTTATCTTCACCTTGGCAAAAATAGCCATTTGAACAAGAAACTGTTCTTGCCTGGACTGCTTGATCAACTAGACATGCCGGACCCACAGGAAGGTGACCACTGAACTTTGCTTGGCAAAATGGTCCTTTGGGTTCCTGCTTCACAGAGGAAACTGCCAGACATTCTACAGGACACAGAGAGAAGTAGCTGAAAGACTCTAGGCCTGTAGGCTGAAGACAGATGCCCCAACTGTACAAAAGAACTTTGGATGACTGTCTTGCAAGACTCACGAAAGTTGCTTGCGTCCTGCTCCCATTTCTCAGGTAATATTATATCCTTCTGAGTACTTTGATGTTGTTGAAGACTAGATAGTTATAATTTTCCTTAGTTATAATAAAAGATAAGTTAGATATGAAACCTTAGACTCATAAAGATAGAACAGATAGGATATCTTCTTTAATTTTGCCAAACACAAATAGAAAAAATATTATAAATAGGCTAGATATTGTAACTGTAATTCTTGCTTGATAATTGTTTTGTTATATGTAATTTTACTATGTGAAAGTTAAAACCTTCCCTTTTGAAAAAAAAAAGGAAAAGGGGAAGTGCTATGGGTATCTCTCTGTATAAATAAAATGCTGATTGGCCAGTAGCCAGGCAGGAAGTATAGGCGAGACAGCAGAGAAGAAAATTCTGGGAACAGGAAAGTTGAATTAGAGAGATGCTGCCAGCCACCACCATGAGAAGATGTTAAGATACTGATAAGCCACAAGTCAAGTGGCAACTTATAAATTTATAGAAACGGGTTGACTCAAGATATAAGAACAGTTAACAAGAAGCCTGCCACAGTCATATATTTTGTAAGTAATATAAGTCTCTGTGTGTTTATTTGGTTGGGTCTGAGCACCTGTGGGACTGGCGGGTGAGAGACATTTGTCCTGACCTTGGGCCAGGCAGGAAAACTCTAGCTACACAGTGACATAATGTGAACTTATACTCAGACAATGTGATCTATATAATATTGGCGTGAACATGCTATTACTTTAAGCATCAGTTCAGAAATTATATGTATTAGGAAAGTTTTAACAAGAATATGTGCATTTCTTTATTACTCAGTAAAATTGGGCTTTGGAGCATCTATGGAACAAAAATTTGATTTCTTTCAAAGTACAATGATGTTGTTTATAAACAACGTTATTTACACACAAGATGTTTATACATGATGTTATTTATGCACAACACTGTCTAAAATACAATGATGTTCTTCTCAGGGGAGAGTGGTGTGCCACACACCTGTAGAATGAATGCCACCATTTGGAAGTTATGGAAGGGTTTCAGGGTTGTTGACATCCTATGCTGAGTTTAATAATCTAGGAAATGAACTCACAAAATAAAGGAGACTCAAATAAAATCTATTTCTCTCAAGGTAGAATTCTAGATTCCTTGTTAACTTTAGCTGAAATTTATTTAGGAACAGCTAAACCTCCATATATGTTCTTCCATTAGCTGTCTTGTCTACCACACAAGGATATTTTCTACAGCTGGCATTTAAGTGTGGCTAGAGTTTTCCTGCCTGGCCCACAGTCAGGATAAATCTCTTTCACCTGCTAGTCCCACAGCCGCTCAGACCCAACCAAGTAAACACAGAGACTTATATTGTTTACAAACTGTATGGTCGTGGCAGGCTTCTTGCTAACTGTCCTTATATCTTACATTAATCCATTTCTATAATTCTGTTCCTTGCCACATGGCTCGTGGCTTACCGGCATCTTTACATTCTGCTTGTCCTGGCGGTGGCTGGCAGCATCTGACAGCCTCTCCTTCCACCTTCCTGCTCTTTTTATTCTCTCTGTTAGTCCCGCCTATACTTCCTGCCTAGCCACTGGCCAATCAGTGTTTTATTAGCAACACATTTGCCATACAGAACATCCCACAGCATTTAAGAAAATTTTAGTTCAATAATTTCTAAATAGAATTCACTTATCCTTTTCATTTTAGTAAATGTTTTATCTGAAACATACAGGCACACAGTCATATACATACACACATGCATATACATGTACACAAACATATACTCACATACACAAGACCTGATGTTCTCAGTTAGGTAAGTAATTGGTTTAAGAGACAGTCTTTAAAAGAGAAATGATCCCAAAATAAGAAGGTGATTATCATCACACAATTATAATCATATACTTAATCTTTTTGAATAATCTTTTTTGAGTATGCCTAAACCATTTTTAAACAGAAATCTTCTTATTTTAACCTCATCTCTATTTTTTCCTTTTTTTGCATACATGGTGTATGTTCTAAGGAATAGAGTTATATTTTGAGGTTGGATTTATGTATAAAACATAGATTATTATACAGCATTCTTAATACTCTTTTGTGTGTGTGTGTTTTACTTAGAGTTTGATAACATCTGTTCTTGACATTGTGTCTTTTACTTCGTAATAAATATATTAATTAAAAACAAAGTTCTCTCTATACCATTGTTACTAATTTTGTGTGGTTTTGAATGTTACATATATGGTAACTATAACAAGTTTTATAAGCATATAAAAGATTTAGCAACAAGTACAACATGCTAATTCTTGCCATTGAATGAAAGTTTTATGATTCACACTGGCAGAGTGAAAGGGTATCACTAACAGAAATCCTATAGTAATCCAACATATCCTTCAATAAAATTAAGACCACTTTAGAACTTTAAAAATTTCCCATTTAAAATAATTTTAATTTAGTTAAAATTAAATTATTCAACAACATTTAAAATTCAATTTATCTAAAATTTAAATTAATTTTATTAAATTACTCTTAATATATTCAGTTCCTAAACATCTTTATTTTTTGAAAAACACTTAAGAGTGTTATAAGTTTCCAAAAAAAAATACATCTTGATTAAACTAAAAGTTACCTCTCCTTCATCTCTATTAGTATTAGAGATAGGATCTTAGTGTCATGGAGAGTTAGAAGAAGACATAGCAATTGATTCATTTTGACACAGGGATATTAAAAGTTGGGCTTCTATAAGGGAAAATTATATAAATTATTTTAGTTTTCTTCATAAATTTTATCACTAATGCATAAATCACCCTGAAGATTATTTTGAAGTTTAAATAACATAAACTAAGGTCCATATTTTTTTCAGTTTTAATTTTATTTTAAAGATAAAGGGGATCAGTTTCAAGCCTTTGCACATATTATGCAAGTAACTAACACTAAGATACTTTCCCAGCCAAATAAAAGATTAATCTTGCATTAAAAATAACATGACAATAATGAAAAGGAAGTTGACTGGCGAATTCCATTGTATAATAGACAAAACAAGCAATCAAAAAGTTTTCCTACCTCCATTTTTTTTTAATTTTATAATTTGATTTAATTTTACATATCAGCCATGGATTCCCCTGTCCTCCCTCCTCCCGCCCCTCCCTCCCCCCAGCGCACTCTCCATTCCCATCTACTCCAGGGCAAGGATTCCCCTGGGGATTCAGCTCAGCCTGGTAAATTCAGTCCAGGGAGGTCCAGTCCCCTCCTCCCATGCTGAGCAAAGTGCCCCTGCATAGGCCCCAGGTTCCAAACAGTCAGCTCATGCACCAAGGACAGGTCCCAGTCACACTGCCTGGGGGCCTCCTAAACAGTTCAAGCTAATCAACTGTCTCACTTATCCAGAGGGCCTGATCGAGTTGGGGGCTCCTCAGCTATTGGTTCATGGTTCATGTGTTTCCACTAGTTTGGCTATTTGTCCCTGTGCTTTTTCCAATCTTGGTCTCAACAATTCATGATCATGCAATCTCTCCTCTTTCTCATTGATTGGATTCCTAGAGCTCCACTTGGGGCCTGGCCATGGATCTCTGCACCTGCTTCCATCAGTCATTGGATGAGATTTCTAGCACAACAGTTAGGGTGTTTGGCTATCCTATCACCAGAGTAGGTCAGTTCAGGGTTTCTCTCAACCATTTCCAGTAGTCTATTGTTGAGGTATCTTTGTGGATTTCTGGGGACCTCTCAAGCACTTTACTTCTTCCTATTCCCATGTGTTCTTCATTTATCATGGTCTCTTTTTCCTTGTTCTCCCTCTCTGTTCTTGATCCAGCTGGGATCTCCCACTCCCCTAAGCTCTCTTTCCCTCGACCCTTGCCCTTCATTTACCACCCCCCTCACATCCAGTTTGCTCATGTAGATCTGATCCATTTCTCTGTCATTGGGTGATTCCCTGTGTCTTTCTTAGGGTCTTATTTTCTAGGTAGCCTCCCTGGAATTGTGAGTAGCAGTCCAGTCATCCTTTGTTTTACATCTAGTATCCCCCTATGAGTGAGTACATACCATGTTTGTCTTTCTGAGTCTGGGTTACCTCACTCAGGAGGATTTTTTTCTGGATCCATCCATTTGCCTGCAAACCTCATGATGTCATTGTTTTGCTCTGCTGAGTAGTACTCCATTGTGTATATGTACCACATTTTATTTATCCATTCTTCAGTTGAAGGGCATCTAGGTTGTTTCCAGGTTCTGGCTATTACAAGCAATGTTGCTATGAACATAGCTGAGCATGTACCCTTGTGGTATGATTTAGCATTCCTTGGGTATATGCCCAAGAGTGGTATAGCTGGGTCTTGGGGGAGACTGATTCCCAATTTTCTAAGAAAGTGCCATATTGATTTCCAAAGTGGCTGTACAAGCTTGCATTTCCACAAACAGTGGAGGAGAGTTCCCCTTGCTCCACATCCTCTCCAGCATAAGGTGCCTTCAGTATTTTTGATCTTAGCCATTCTGATGGGTGTAAGGTGATATCTCAGAGTCATTTTGATTTGCATTTCCCTGATGATTAGGGATGTTGAGCAATTCCTTAAATGTCTTTCAACCATTTGAGCTTCCTCTGTTGAGAATTCTCTGTTTAGCTCTCTAGCCCATTTCTTAATTGGACTGTTGGGCATTTTGATGTCTAATTTCTTGCGTTCTTTATATATTCTGGATATCAGCTCTCTGTCAGATGTGGGGTTGGTGAAAATCTTTTCCCATTCTGTAGGCTGTCACTTTTTCTTGTTGACTGTGTCCTTTGCTCTACAAAAGCTTCTCAGTTTCAAGAGGTCCCATTGATTGATTATAGGTCCATATTTTTAAAAGAAAATTGTAACTCAAATTTCCTAAAGGTTTTATAATAATTAACCTGATACCAGCTATTGGGATAAATGCTGAAAGATCAGAGAGAGAAAAGAACAAGCCACTGCCATGTCTTACCTCTAGGAATCCTCAGCCTCAAAAGGTTTCACTTCCTGTTTCCTCACACCTTGTATACCTTTCTCTGTCAGCCATATCACTTCTTTCTTAGTGCTATGATTAAAGGCATGTGTGCTTCCCCAGCAAAGGCATGAGATCTCAAGTGCTGGGATTAAATGTTTGTGATTCCCAAGTATTGGGATTAGAGGTGTGTCTACCACTGCCTGGCTCATTTTCTCTCCTAGACTAAGTCAGTCTCCTGTAGTCCAGGAAGGCTTTGAACTTCCAAAGATCCAGATGGATCTCTGCCTTCTGAGTGCTAGAATTAAAGGCATGTGCCACTACTGCCTGGCATCTATGTTTAATCTAGAGTCTCTGATCTTCAGGCAGATTTTATTAGAGTATACAAATATCATCACAGAAAATATCGCTAGAACCTAAACAACCTGAATAATAATGTATATAAATGTCAACATGACACTAGTAAATTCCCTTAAAAACATTGGTTCCCTTGTATTTCCAATAAGTATCTTCCAAAGTCAGAATAAAAAAGTGCATCACTGTTCATGATATCAATAACATCATAAATAATTAAGATATTAACATTCAGTCTTTGCCACAGGTGAGCTTCCAGATTTGACCAAAATCACCTAGGCCATGGCTTACACAAATATTTACTTGCATTTTCTCTCTTCAAATATCTAGGTATCACCGCTGTTGTAATTAGAGTAGCTATGGCTGTGATCAAACACCACGGCCAAGAACAATTTGTTGGGGAATGATTGATTTTATTTTGTAAATAATCTTGTAATTCATCATCCAGGACAGTCACGATAGAAACTCAAGCCTGGAACCTGGAAGTAGGAACAGATACAGAGGCCATGGAAGAGTGCTGTTAAATGACTTGTTCTCCCAAACAGTTCAAGCTAATCAACTGTTTGCAGGCCCCCAGGCAGTGGAGCTGGACCTGTCCTTGGGGCATGGGCTGGCTTTTTGGAGCCTGAGGCCTATGCTGGGGCACTTTGCTCAGCCTTGGTGTAGGGAGGAGGGGATTGGACCTGCCTTGGCTAAGTCTACCAGGTTGGGCTGATTTCCCATTGGAGAACTTGCCTTGGAGGAGTTGGGAATGGTGGGTGAACTGGGTGGGGGAGAAGGCTGGAGGTGGGAGAAGGGAGGACAGAAGGGAGGAATTCTTGGCTGATATGTGAAATTAAGTTAATTATAAAATTAAAAATATGACTTGTTCTTCCTGGCTTTTCAAGTCTACACTACTAATCCAGGTGCCACATTGCCAAAGTGAGCTGGACCTTCCCTCATCAATTTGCAGGAAAATGCACCATAGTTTTGCTCACAGACAAATCTGGTAGTGGCATTTACTCAATTGAAGTTCCCCTTTTCCCCAATGACTCTGGCTTGTATCAAGTTGACATGAATCTAACCAGCAAGACCATTTCTTCACTAAGCACAACTCTTTTCAAGATGAATTGAAGCAGAATGGAGCATTAAAAAATTAGAAAACAGCAAGAGTAAACAAACATATAGGTCACTGTCATTTATTGAATTTGACATGCTGAACAAAAATCAGGTTTTCTTAGGCAGAATAAAGAGATTTAATAAAATAGAACTCAGGTATTCTGTCATTTCATAGGGCAGGTCAAAGGATGATCTTGGAAAAACAATATGCATTTGACATCGCTGACATTAAGTTCACATGGTATTTAGGATTGAATTGCAATTATGTAAAGAAAAACAGTGAGAGAAAAGAATGTAGAAAGATTCTCAATGATATAAAATGACAATCTATAAAAAGACAAGGTTTTTTTTTACAAAAAAGATCAAATTCAAGCTAAGATTGCTACCAAATAAATCATAGCAATGATTTTGTAGTTCCTTTCTTCTCGCAAAATAGTATGTGATGTATTCTATTTCAAGAGTTAGTTGGAGACCTGTTTGCCTCTACCTTAGTCCATTATTTATGTGGCAAAGGCTGGTGACAGAGCAGAATAATCCACTTTTCTTCAGTGTTGCTGTATTCAACATCGTTCAGGAAATTCTTACTTGAATACTGAAAGAGACTTTATCCGATCAGCACCCTAGGACTTAACAAAGATTATAAATGACACTATTGGATTACTTTCGTAAACATGTGTTGTCCAGAAGAGAGTAAAGTAGAGTGTAAGGATGCTCAACTTACAAAATATAATTTGGAATGGCAAAATTGTCTGTCTGATTTGTAGGTTCAGCTGTGACAGTCCAGCTGTTGACATCAGACACTCCCCAACCATTGTGTGTTGGGTAGCCCATATTTCTTCCCTAAAAATTGAAGAGAATCTGGTTGTGGTAATTCAGAGAAGTCAGGAGTAAGCCCTCCCACTTCAAATTCATTCCAAATGAATAGGCAAGGAGAAACAGGGACAGATGGTTTGAGAAGGTGGAGGGAAGAAGTGTCTGACTGACGAGGTGGACATAATATATAATTATAGATAATCTGAAGTCAAATGTGTGGGTGGTAGAAGCCGGAAGAAATAAATGATCCAGAAATACTTTAAGAAAATCATTCATTTTCATCTTTCATTCAGCTATCATTCTTTCCAAAAGGTTCAACCGTGGGATGCCAATGTCTTCCACATAAGCAGGTAAGCATTTTTATCTACAATTACAAATGGACAGCCATATCTAGTCAATGAGGATTTCTAAGCAGACACAATATTCATTTACCTGTTTCTGAACATTTCCCAAACCAGAAAAAAAGGAGTCAGAAATAATGGCTCAGTGACAAATATAAAGCATGAAGGAACTGAATAGTGATCACTACTGAGGATGGTTGTACTGGTGACCAGTTCAGTGTGGGAAGCCTCAAAGCATACTCTGCATTGTTTAAAGAATGCTCTTGCATGTATTCACTGGGATAATTTCCACACTTAAGGAATAAAATCTCCAGTGCAGTTACTTAAATATAAAAAGTTTTGAACTATCTCACACTCAGAATGTCAGGAATCATACCACTGCCATCAATGACCAACATTGTTCTCCAAGACTTGCTGTTTTCTTGTCTATTGATTTAAATTAGCATTTTGAAACAGGGTCACTTTTTTCCAAAAGTACAAGGTGACTTTGAACTCTGTGTAGCTAAGGTTACTTTTGGACTCTAGAGTGCTGAGATATCAGAAGTAGCCACCATTCCCAGGCAAACAAGAGCTTCCTCCTTGATACAGAAGAATTATTTGATGTCCACACATATGGTTTCAGCTACATTTATAAATAATTGTCAGGTAATCTCAGATAAAGTCCTTTTCAAGTTTTAGTCTTTTATTATTTGGGTTCTTTGAACCCTCCTGCAGGCACACAAGCCTAGTAGAGTGGCATTTAGGCTACTGAACCCTCCCTCACTATTGCGTGATGAGGCTTCCTGTCATTTAAACTTGGGATCTACAAACCATTTTTGGTTGTAATTGTCAAGTCCCAAAGAAACCTGGGATAAGTCTCATTCAGGACCTGTGACTCCTCCCAGTACTTCTTACCCTGTCACTTACCCTAAACCTCTCCAACCTAGGTTACAAGCTTTACATCCCTTTTTCCAGCTTCTAATCCTATGTAACTGCCATTTAGACTATATGATCTCTTGGTTCTGCTCTTGGCTCCACTCCTACAACTCTCTTTATCCATTTGCCTTCTCTCTTCTTTTCTCTCTCTCTCTCTTCTCTTCATCTCTCACTCTCACTCCTCCTTTCCTCTCAAGGCCCAGTACAGTCTTCTGGCCAGATTCAGTCTGGACCCTTCCACATGCCTCTGACTGTTCTCTCCCTCATATCTACAATGAAAACCTTCTCTTCAACCATGCCTAGGAACAATTATGTCCTCAGCTTCAGCTTCACTCATCTGGTGACAAAACTACCGGGTGGCATCTACAAGCTCCCTTCCAAGGGACTCAGCCTCTCAGAACCAAGATCCTTATTTGATTTTCTTAAAGTATGTCTGGATCATTTATTTCTTCTGGCTTCTACCACCCACACATTTGACTTCAGATTATCTATAATTATATATTATGTCCACCTCTTCAGTCAGACACTTCTTCCCTCCACCTTCTCAAACCATCTGTCCCTGTTTCTCCTTGCCTACTCAGTTGTGTCTCTCTCAGGCTCCTGGACTCTCCTATGCCCTCCAGGGCCCCACCACCTGGGCAAATCTCTGCTAAGACACTTGCCTCCCTTCTCCTCCCTTTGATCTCAGCTTCTTCCTGTAGGTTCCTTGCCTTGCTGTAGGAGCTGCTGTCCCACAGCTTCTCTATTCTGTCATGACCTCTGTAATATTCAAATTCTCCCTCTAGTGGGGTTCCTATTTGTGACTCTTGTCCCTCATGGCTACAATGTTCTTTATCACTCAAATCCATCTTGGAGGTTATTGGAACCTCCCCTCTGATGGAGTTTGTTTTGTGACCCTTTCTCTTTTATTCCTCAGACTCAGAGATTTGATTAAAACCTCTCTATCTTATTGCAAATTGCTTGGCCTCAGTATAGCTCAATCAATGGCCCAAAATTAGCATACTTGATTTTCAAATTCTCTCATATGATAACAACCTCTGCCACTAAACAAACAAACAAATTATCTCCAAGATCTTTTATCTCCAAGATTTCTCTGCACTCTGTTCTCAAGAAATCTTTTAAGACTATTGAGTAAAATGCTTTTTATCTCAGTAATTGTAAATTCACTGGGCGTGGTTAAAGAATTTGTAAAATCTATAACAAAAAATTAGCTTAAAACTTGTAACAAAAGGATGAAAATTAGCTATGTAATTCAACTCTTATTTAGAAAAATAGATCTACTTACTGTTTATGTAACTTGAATTCAACTCTATTTAGAAAAATAGTTGCTTTTAAAATAGCAAATATGTGGCTTGCATCCATCTTGCCCAATGACCTCATCAGAATGGAGGCAACCATGTGGCTGGCAACTATCTTTAGTAAGGTTAGAGAGTACATGCACTGTAACTTCACCGCCATCCTGAGTAAGATGACCACATGGTATAAACCAACTAAGGCAATAGTCATAAAATTTCTTAGTCCTACTGAGCCCTAAGTTTATCACTGCATCTCCTTTTAGACAAAGGAGAGAGCAGCAGGTCTCAAATATTTTGAATTTTTATATGATGAAAAATTTGATAAATTACTAACTTTATAAATGTCTACTCAGATTAACAAAAGCTGACTTAAAGGTTTATATATAACTACTTTTTTTCTTTGCTAACTTCTAATGTAAGGCTTCTGGAGAATTTCAGGTTATCAAAACATATATTTGAATAAGACATATTTCATGAATAAGGTTTATATTTCTAAAGGCATACTCAGCTTAATAGTAACTGACTTTCGGATATATGTCTCGCCTTTTTGTCTTTTCTAATTTTGTTAAGCTTTAGGTACTGGGATAAACTGAGTCACAGAAGAGAAGAACAAAAACAACGACAATGAAAAAGCCCCTGATTTTCCACAATGGAATCCTATGAAAGGATCAAAAAGTAAGATTTCCAGTCTCTATGTGAACTGTATTTATGGTCATATAAAGTTCTGTGTCTCTATTCATTACTTAAAATTTGATTTTAATGCTAAAGGATCTTCAACTAAATCTTCAATCTCAAATTTTAAGGCTCAAATGAAACAAAGATTAAATTGTAAAATCATAATTTTGTAGAAGGTACTAAATCTCTGTAAATAATGACAAGCTTTATCTAGCTTCCTGATGTTTTAAAGGTTAAGCCTAAAGAAAGTAATTTTTTTAGCCAGAGGCTTTTCTTTGTCCCATGCCATCCCAAGACTGCTTGTAAATAATCACTCATATGCTTAATATTAATTACAAACTGTTTTGACCTATTGCTCAGGCATTACTAATTAGCTCTCACAACTTAAATTAACCCATTTTTATTGATCTATGTTATCGCCACATGGTTGTGGCGTTACTAGACTGCTGGCATCTTGTTCCTTGGGCAGCTGGATGATGTCTGCCCTGCCTCCACCCTTCTTCCTGTATCTCTGCTTGGATTTCATGCCTGGCTCTTATTCTACCTTTTCATAGGCCAAAGCAGCTTTATACATTAACCAATGGAAGCAACATATATTCACAGCATACAAAAAGACATCCCACATCATAACTTAAGTAAAATTTGTTTGGAATAAAGTATAGTTAATAGATAATGGTCCTGAAACTCTTCAGAGATCTGCTGAATATGGTATTTAAAATATTGAATACAAAAGCTCCCTTGATAGACAGACATTCCAGCTATTTCTTTAAATAAATGTTTTTATTTTATAATTAATTTAATTTTACATATCAGCAACAGATTCCCCTGTCCTCCCTCCTCCCACCCCCAGCTCTTCTCCCCCAATCCACCCCCCATTCCCACCTCCTCCAAAGCAAGGTCTCCCCTGGGGACTCAGCCTAGCCTGGTAGATTCAGTTGAGGCAGGTCCAGTCCCCTCCTCCCTGCACCAAGGCTGAGCAAAGTGTCTCAGAATAGGCCCTAGGTTCCAAAAAGCCAGCTCATGCACCAAGGACAAATGGGATATCTCACTTATCCAGAGGGCCTGGTCCAGTTCCATGGGGGCTCCTCAGCTATTGGTTCACAGTTCATGTGTTTCCACTGGTTTGGCTATTTGTCCCTGTGCTTTTTCCAATCATGGTCTCAATATCTCTTGCTCATATAATCCCTCTGCTCTCTTGCCGGTTGGACTCCTGGAGCTCCACCTAGGGTTTGGCCATGGATCTCTGCATCTGCTTCCATCAGTCATTGGATGAGAATCCTATCATGACAGTTAGGGTGTTCAGCCATCCAATCACTAGACTAGATCAGCTCAGGCACTCTCTTGACCATTGTCAGTAGTCTATAGTGGAGGTATCTTTGTGGATTTCTGGGGACCCCTCTAGCACTCTGCTTCTTCCTATTCCCATGGGGCCTTCATTTATCATGGTATCTCTTTCATTGTTCTCCCACTCAGTTCCTGATCCAGCTGGGACATCCCACTCCCCTAAGCTCTCTTTACCCAGATCCTTGCCCTCCCTTTCCTCCCTCACACCCAGTTTGCTCATGTAGATCTCATCCATTTCTCTGTCACTGGGTGATCTCTGTGCCTTTCTTAGGGTCCTCTTTACTAAGTACCCTCCCTGGAGTTGTGAGTTGCAGTCTGGTTATGCTTTGCTTTACACCTAGTATCCACTTATGAGTGAGTATATACTATGTGTTCTCAACATCCTTAATCACCAGGGAAATGCAAATCAAAACAACTCTGAGATACCATGTTACACCCGTCAGAATGGCTAAGATCAAAAGCACTGAAGACAGCTTATGTTGGAGAGGATGTGGAGCAAGGGGAACATTCCTACACTGTTTGTGGGAATGCAAACTTGTACAGCCACTTTGGAAATCAATATGGTACTTTCTCAGAAAATTTTGAATCAACTTCCCTCAAGACCCAACTATACCACTCTTGGGCATATACCCAAGGAATGCTCAATCATACCATAAGGACACATGCTCAACTATGTGCGTAGAAGCATTATTTGTAATAGCCAGAACCTAGAAACAACCTAGATGCCCTTAAGCTGAAGAATGGATAAATAAAATGTGGTACATATACACAATGGAGTACTACTCAGCAGAGCAAAACAATGACATCATGAGGTTTGCATGGATGGAACTAGATAATATCATCCTGAGTGAGGTAACACAGACTCAGAAAGACATTGCAGCTATTAACAGTGACACTAAAGTCTCCAAGAAAGTTAATACCACAGATGACTCTAACTGTATTGTAGTTACATTAACCATGGGGGGGGGGGGGAACTGCCCTGTGTCTTGCCCACTGCCAGGCCCCCAGAAAAAAAAATGGATACTTCTGTGTTGACTGCCCTAATATTCCTGGCCAAGGAGAGTCAATTTCCCAAGTTATCCTCCACAGGAAAATCTCTAAGAACTTCTGGGTTAGGTTAGCCAAAGGCCTACGCTGTCTTGTATAGCAGCTGAATGTGTAATGTTATCTTGTGTGACATCAAAGACATACCACCACTGTCGCCAGTAAAGTCATTAAGACCATTGGATCCTAGAGTATTTGTCCAGTTTACAATAAGTCTTTGTCATTTTAGTTGATACCAAGGCCATTTGAATTATACTTCCTGCTATAATTTATCCTTCCCATATCTCTGACAATATTTTCTGCTAACTGTAGCTTTATGATAAGAGCAGCAAAAACCAATTCCTCCAGCAAGGCTGCAGTTGCCAAGTTAACTCATTTCATATGTAAAATCAGGAATCACAGTTTACCTTGCTGGTAGACTCTGAAAGAGATAAACTCACAAAAGAGTTTGCAGTATAACTTTTTACAACTCCTTTATTTGAAGGTACTTGCTTTACAATGAAGGCTTTCAGTAATAAATCACTTGTTCTTCATGGTAAATGATTGGAAAGAAAACGATTGAAGTTTATGAAACTTCTGACTGTCTAAGAAAGTACTTTAAGGTATATAAATACAAGTTGTAAAGGAAGTGATTTAAGGTTTGTGAAAACTGAAAAATGGTTTCAAATTTTCCCCTCTCTATGCTATTGGTAGAGTAACACTTCAAAATTCAGGGATTTAATATTAATCACCAAAGTTCTGCTAAGTTATAAATATGATAAGCTAATCCTAATAATGTGCTGACTCCTATTATTATAGTCCACAAGCTCAACATTTTGAATTTCCTATATTGTCTTCTAAGTATAGACTTAAATGCTTCTCATTGTCCTAAAGACATCTCTGTCCAATCTATATATCCAGTCCTCTAGACAGAGGACATGAGCATTAATGCTTTTAACTCAGAATAATTTTTTGAGTCTTCAAGCTTTTTATATGACCCAAAGGTTTGAGTATACTGCTTTTTCTTCAATGTGAATTTCAGTACAAATTAAAGACAATGGTATGCCAAAATATGTAAAACCTTTATTTCTTTTTGTGAACTTTACAAAAATCCTGTAACCTTAAGGGAGTTATGAGACTTGGATACACCTGGAATATGTCAAAATGACTCAAGATACTTACTCCTGTCAATCAACAGTATAAACCTAATCCAATACTGCCTGTCTCTGATGGTGGGCTCCTGCTTTTCCTGATCTTGAACCCCTTTCCCTCCCCCACCTACCAGAACCATGGGTCTAAATATTTTATGTGTACCCACAAGAAAAATTATACTCTAAGCAACTTCTTCTCTCCCTAGTCTTCATCTTTTCTAGCTGATTTCCAATCAATTGAAGACCGCAAACTACCCCAAATGTGCCTGCCCTTGGTGCTTCTGATGAGATTTCTGACCAGCCTAAAGCTCTGTATCCTAGTCTGCAACAAAGCAACTAGCCCAAGATGGTCCTTCAGAACCTGGGAAGTGAACAAAACATGTGTCCCCGAGCCTGCACTTCTCTCTTACTTTGATCAATATTTTAACCTTCTTGGCCCCAGTTAGAATACGAAATAGTTACAAAATATATTATGTCACCTTTTATTATAAAAAATACTGGAATATCAGATCCCAAGAAACATAAAAAACATATTTAATAATTATTCGAACCAATTTTCCTTGAAGCCTTTGTTTACATTACTCAAAAATGAAGTCTGCTGAGTATAAGTTTGGCCACTGTGCAGAGTTCCTTAACATCTAAAAATAACAGGGCTTTTATTTGAAATTTCAGATAAACAATATCAAGCTTTTAAGAGAAGTATCTCAATACTCAAACAAATATTTTTCTTTATATAGAATTCAAACATAACTGGTCAGATAAACTATCTATCTATGTATCTACATATCTATGTATCTATCTATCTATCTATCTATCTATCTATCTATCTATCTATCACCTTCATCATTTATCATCCATCTGTGTAACATATTGGGTCCAGTTAGTATTGCTCTTATTTACATGTGTTCAGTACTGACCACTGAGGATTGGGATCTCATCCTTGACAAATAAAAGTAATCAAATCAATAAGCAAAAACTCACTCTTTCAGTAGCCAATGACTATCTGTAACTCTTCATCTAGGAGTGAAACCTTGGTTAAATTTTTATTTATCCATGTTTCCAATATATAGTATTGTGTTTGCATACAGCTGGTATAGTGTTTGCAGGTCTAAACAGGCAGTCATGTTGCTGAGAGTTCAAAGGAACAATATCCCTGTCCTGCCCAGGAGATACTACGTCACAGAATTTATTCTGTTCTTAAGCCTACTACAACTTTCCTAGCTCCTTTTCCATAACTGTCCCAAGCCGTAGATATAAGGGCTAGTCCTGGCTATCCTATTTGGGGGTGGACAATTAACAGTCTTTGATTTCCTACATTTTGTCCAACTATTGACCCAATAACTTAGTCTGCTATAAAAAGAAGGTCTTCTGGTGAGATGAGAAAGTGGCAGATACCCTTGAGTATAAGGATGAGTTTTTAGAAGGTATTTGGAATCTATATAATTTAGTAATAGTGGCACTTGTACCTCAGAGCTAGTTGTGGAAGAAGAAAAGCAGCTCTATTAAGTTGTCCTCTGTTCTCTACTCCCCACACACATACATACACACACACACACACACACATACATACATACATACATACATACACACACACACACATACACACACACATACATACATACATACATACACACACACACACATACACACACACACACACACACACACACACATACATACACACACACACACACACACACACATTTAACAAAAGTGAATTTTAAAGGTTATGTTCTTATTTCACAATAACAGTGAAAGATATTAGACCATTCCAAGCAAAAAACTTGAGAAATTAAAAACTACAAGTGAAATAAAGACTGGCAGAAAATAAACAATATGGTCAGATAAAAGAAGTGAAAATGGAAAGCTAAAAAATATAAGGAAAAAACAAAGTTATGAAAAAAAGTAAGTGCACATAGAAGGGAAAGTTTTTCAAAAGAAAATCAGATATAAGGGGCACTATAGTAATAAATTTGAAAAGAAAAGAATTATTACAAGAAAATTGTATTTGTCAAAATATATTCATCTTAGAATCTCTTTTACTGCAACAAAACACCATGTTAAAAAAAAAACACTTTGGAAAGAAAGAGTTTATTTGACTTAAACTTCCAAATCATAGTCCATCATTAGGGGAAGTCAGAACAGGAACTCAAGCAGGGCTGGAACCTTGAGGCAGCAACTGATGCAGAGTGCATGGAGGGGGGCTGCCTAAGGGCTTGCTTTCCCTGGATTGCTCAGCCTTCTGTCTTATAGAACCTAGGACCATCAGCCCAGGAAAGGTACTACCCACAATGGGCTGGATCCTTCCCCATTGATCAGTAATTGACAAACAAAATGCCTTACAACTAGATCTCATGGAGGCATTTCCATAACTGAGGCTCTTATCTCTCTGATGACTCTAGTTTTGTCAAGTTAACACACAAAACCAACTGACCTCTGTAAACTTGACATACAAACACATCACTATTAAGCCACAACCCTCTGTCTTAGGATTTCTGTGAAGGGATACCATGACCGTGGCAATTCTTATAACTGGAGAATATTTCATTGGAGTGGCTAACATTTTTAGATGTTTAGTTCATTATCATCATAATGAGACATGGTGGCATGCAGGCAGACATGGTTCTGGAGAAGTAGCCAAGTGACCTACATATTGACTTGCATGAAACAGGACATGGCCTGAGGCACTTGGTGTGGATTGAACATATATGAGACCTCAAAGCATGCCTCTACAGTGACACTCTTCCTTCAACAATGCCACACACACTCCAATTAGGTCACACCTCCTAATAATGCATTTCCCCTTGGAAACCATTTTCTTTCAAACTACCTCATTCTACTACCTGCCCCACAAAGACTTGTAACCACATCATAATGCAAAAATGGATTCAGTCCAACTTCAAAAGTCACAATAGTCTATCACAGTTTCAATGATCTTTAAAATTTGAAAGTCTCTTCTGAGATGTAAGCAATCTTTTAATCATAATCTGCTGTAAAATCAAAACTTAAAAAAGATCACATACTTCCAACATATAATGGCATAGGATATACTTTACCATTCTAAAGCATAAGAAAGGGAGCAGATGGAGGAATTACTTGTGCAAAGCAAGTCTGAAAACCAGCTAGGAAAACTCCAAACTCTGCATCTCCATGTGTGATGTCAAAGTGCTCTTCAGATCTCCAGCTCCTTTCAGCTTTGTTGACTGTAACATTCTTCTCTCTCTTGGGCTGGTTCTATTCTCTGTTAGCAACTTTCCTTGGCAGGTATTCCAGAGCTCTAGCATCTCCAATATCTTTTGATCTCCAAGGCAATCCAGGCTTGAACTTCCCAGCTTCACAAAACAGCCTGTCCAGTCCTCCATTCAGGGCACCCCTGAAACACACCTGGCTTCAGCAGCTTTTCTTAGTCACAGAGTAAAATTTCATAACTCCTTCCTTCTATCCATAACTCTAAAGTCAGAACCAAGGGGCTGAAGCTGCCAAGTTCTGCTGCTTACTGGGGCTGCAACAAGGCCCCTGATTCGATTTTATCTTTATCAACTTTCTCTTTTCCCCAGTTTTATTCACTGCCTAAGCTAGATCTGTAAACTAGAGTGGTCATGAACTCAAAGATCTTTCAATTACATCTGGACCAGCTTTCTGTTTTTGATAATTACCTTCCTTGCCTTAGTTTTGCTTTTCTGGAGCTTGCTCTGTAGACCAAGCTAGCCTCACACTCTGCCTCAAAGGTCTCAAAGATCTCAAAGGCTGGCTTCAAAGATCTGCCAGCCTCTGTCTTCTCAGTGTTGGGATAAAAGGAGTTTACCACCATACCTGACTCTAAGCTTTTCTTAAATTCCTTAAATTGGAAGCTTAGCTAGGTAGGATCATACCATGAAATCACCATTCCCTTTATTCCATTTCTTAATCCGTTTAATCTCCTTGAACACAGGAATTAGCTCCATTCCACTTTCTGGTGCTCATTTTCTTCACAAAACTTACAGTCACACCTCCTAATAATGAACTTCCTATGGGGGCCATGTTCTTTCAAACCATCACAATACCTAAGGGAAGAAATTGTGTAGGAAGAGGAAGTGAGGTAGCCGGGTTAAGAGAGCCAATGAGAGGGCAGAATAGCAAGGCAATAAAGGCATGGGTAGACAGGAAGTAACTCCCATTAGAAGATGCAAAGTTGGTGAGGCAAGGTTGGCTGGTGGCTTTCCCTATTTCCCTGATCTAAGGCTTTAACCCCTATACTTGGCTCTGTGTTTTTTATTCAATAAAACCATTTAGATTTAGAAATTTGTCTACACATACTTGTGTTAATATAGATAAGTATGTTGCCTTTGAAGGTTTGTGTGTTTTCAGAACAAGGGTTTAAAATTAAAAAAAATAAAAAAAATTTAAAAAAGCAATCTTTCATAATGAAATAATACTGAAAAATGATCATATAGAAAAGAAACATTGACTTTCAAACAGCATACATTTTTCCAATGAATTTGAGGTCACAGAAGATAGTGGGAATGTATTTCATGCCTTTATGTTATTAAGATATGACTAAATGTGCACATTATTTAATAATATATGGGACAATTCTATTTGTAATACAAATATATATATATATATATTAATCCTAGAAGGTTTATATGGATGATTCAGTAGTAAACATATTGAAAGAGAAGTGCAAAGTTACTCTAATTTCCTAAGCCAGAAAGTTAATATGATGTCAAAAACTGAAAGAGATCAGTATTTCCTGGGATGAAAGTATAAAAATCTCAATTCAAAGACTAATTCATAAAATAAAATGTTACCACAATAATTTTACAGAATTACCAAGTATTTAACTCTCAGTATTCACAGTTGGCTCAGTTATAGAGAATTCATCATAGGAAAAGTCATAACATACATTACAAAAATCCCCAACTCATGAAAATGCAGAAACCAAGGGATCATGTTTTGTCTCCCTTTGTTGTGAGATTCAATCTTTTAGAAGTGACAGAGAAGAACCCATGAACATGACTGCCTCAATAAGATCTGAAAAACACAAACATTAAATATGCTAATCTATTCATTTCTTCCCTCGTTCTCTTCCTTTTACATTTTAAAATTTTTATTAAAATTTTTTCATATGGTATATTTTGATAATAGGCTTTCCTCTCACCAAAATCCTCATATATCTTCCCCAGCCAACTTATTGCTCCCCAAAAAGAACTCATAGAACAAATATTGAGAAATTAGAATTGCATATATATGTGTATATATATATATATACACATATATATTTATATTTACTTAATTAGAGAAAACTGATTTTCACTTTCCCAGTAGATATCAATTACAAATAGTGTCTTGATCATAGGTAGGTCTTTATGTTCATTTCCCCTTCTCAGTGCTGGGAATTTTGTCTAGTTTGAGCCTATACATGCCTTTTGTTCAGTCTCTATAATTTTCTATGTGTATCAGTATGTCTGAAAGATGATATTTCCTGGCTCTTATAATCTTTTCACCTCTTCTGCATAAATGCTTAAGTCTTCAAGGGAGAACTTTATAATAACATCCTTTTTTTAACACCAAGTACCCCAAAGTTTCTCAACTCCCTGCAAATTCTTCTGTTCTATATCTCTGTGGCAATTCCCAGTTACTGTCGCAAGAAGCTCCTTTGATGAGTGGTGAGAGATACAATGAGTATAGCAATATGTTGTGTGATATTTTCATTGTGTTCTGACAAACAAAGCTTGCTTGAAGTCAGAGGGTGGAGGTAGTCACTAGCTAACCATAGAGGTTTGGAGGACTGTAAAGAGAGGGACAACAAGTGGTAAGATGAAGCTGAGACAGGATCTTAGCCTTTTTGGATAGAGGAATGAAAGAAATAGGAAATCACTGATGACTGCTCTCCTGCTTCTCTGATATTTCATAGTTTTACTCTGATATTTGACTCCTGTTTTTTAATTCATAAGATTAATTAAATTTACACATCAGCAATATATTAGTAGGAGTCATTTTATTGCTGTGTTCTCTTGGAAGAATAATGGTAGTAGGTTTTCCCCTGGGCCCATGATCTATCTAGTGTCCAGTTCATTATACATCATGAAGTGGGCCTGGAATCCAATCAGAAAGTACTTGGCTACTCCCATTACACTTCTACCAGTTTTACACTAGTGTATTTTTCAGACAGGACTCTGTTGTATGCCATAGGGCTTGTAACTGGGTAATATTGATGATTGTCTTTCTTCTCTGGTAATTTGCAAAAAATCCTTAAGAATCATGACACTAGTGAATAGGGGTAAAACTTCTAATTAGGAACCAGTTCAATTTCTCCATGTTTGACAATGTAAGTAAATTTTGTCTTCAGTAAAAGGGTAATGATTGTAGACAGTAATCAATAGGTTTTGTGATAGTCCGTGCCATTTGGAGAGATCAATGAGACCCCTTTGGTCAATGACACAATGAGATATGACTCATTCCTGACATTAGATATTTTACTTAGTGGCATATGTTATCTTGTTGAGACATTGTATTCTACCATTATAAAGTGATTCCATTTAAATTCTTTTCATATATGTATATGTTTTAGGTCACATCTACAGTAGTACGCTTCCATGTGGATTTTCAATAGTCCTTTAAAGCTGGTTGTCCCATTCTATATTCTCTCTTTTACTGGCCCTCTCATTTCCTGACCCCTTTTAATCCTCCTGTTCTAGTTTCCTCTTTATCTATCTCTTCTTAACACTGTGCTATATTTCCCCTTTTTTGGAAGATCCCATCTTCTTCTATAGTTCCTGACTAGTTCCTGGTCTAACCTCTGAGGTTATTTGTGTTGGAACACACATAAAGAAAACTTAAAATCTAATATCCACATATAAGAGATACCTCACTCAGGATGATGATTTCTACCTGCAAATTTCATAGCTTCATTTTTTCTTACTAGCTGAATTGTATTCTATTGTGTAAGTATACCACATTTTTATTATCCACTCAGTAATATCAAGACCATTTCTAATGTTTTGCCTGTTATGAATATAGCACTAATGATTAGGAATAGATTTGTAACATTCATTCTAAGCACAGTTTTCCTAAAGTCCGTAGCTAATACACTAAATGTTAAAAAACACTTCAATGAGGCTATCAAAATTAGTTTAATTTCAGGCAAGAATTCTCAAAGATACTAAACACAAGGAATATTCTTTCTCACTGATAACAGAACTAAAATTGAGGCAGAGAGAAAAGTGAATGCCTTAAGTGAGCACTGAACACAATAGCTAAGAAGGAAGTGGCAGTCAATTCTCATTAAAACTTTTAGTCTTGCCCAAGTCAGGGAAGGAACAGATTGTTTTACTGGATTGCTGGAGTCAGGTCCAGTAATTTTTCATTAGTCGTCAGGATTTTTTTTTTAAGAAATGCTGTGAATTAAGAGATTTTTTTTTTAATTTTGAAAGTTGTGGAATAGTGTCTGTTCATCCTTGGAAAGTGCATAACACTACCCTTACCTAAATTGTTTCCATCTTTGTGATAAAAGAAACAGGATATTGAAGAACATGTTTCATGTGTTGTTGATAAGACAAGGACTTCATTATATTTTTTTCTGTGACAGTTTTTTATAATTAGACCATTTAACTGTCTCTTTTGCCCATGTCTACTTTATATGTAGTATGGGAAAACAGTAGGGATGACAACTAATGACAGTAACTCCTGAGTAACAAAAACAACACCACACTGAGGAAAAAGAACTGTTACTTTCTGTCATATAATTGTATACTCAGAAAAACAAAGGCTCAAACATAATTGTATTTGGTGATTTGTTAAAGTTTCTGTGAAGAACATAAATATTTAAAATCATTAACTTATACAAAGAGCAAGAAATAAAGTTAACTGGGACAAGGGGATGGTTTATCAGCTAAATGTGCTTGCCATTGCAAGCCTGACTACTAGAGTTCAATCTCTGAAACCTAGGATAGAAGGAGAAAACCTATAGAATCTATACTTGTTCATGTAAACACACAATAGTAATAATTAGAACTAAATTCAAAAGACTAATTGTGTTCATTTTTCATAGGGAACAGTAAAAAATACATGGCATATATCCTTTTATTCTTAAAAATGACAATTATAAATTATTTAAAAAGCAAAGAGATTCTAGTTTTCAGAAAACACATAGCTCAAAGGAAATTGTGTTAAGTGAAATAAACCAGATACAGAGAGTATTTTATAACCTCACTTATGCTTGGAATCTTGAAAAGTTTCACAAAAGTAGTAGTTATCAGGATCCAGGATATAGAGAAGTGAGATGTTGGAGTTAATGTAGGGCAAGAGACAGATGTGTTACTTTTGTTAATACATTAACAAGGTGCATAATTTATAGGTTGAGTACATAAAATCTTCATAAATTTAATATTTCAAAATCAAACAGGTCAACAAAGATAAATATTAATAAAAGAATGATTTTATTGGAAATGTACCCTGACAATATTTGAGGTCTAGGTTTGAGATTTTGCATTTGAAGTGAAATCTGTCATATTATAGTCTGATTTTTTTTTCCCTGCAAAATTGGGGTAGTCAGCTATGAGAACTGGAAAATGTGATTGAGTTGCACTGAGTGTGTGGTTTTCCTGTGATGCAGCGTACAGACTCTTTGAGTCTTGTACAAATGACTGGAGAAAAATCAGAAGTACAGAAGTGAATTGTAGCTTTAATAAAAGTAAGAAAACAGAGAGGCTTACACAAGGGAAGGACCAGCAAGCACATGCATCCATAGCTATGACTTCTTATCCAGTTTATTTTTCATGGATCTATACAGAAAAAGAAACAAATCCTGGGACCAAGGATGGATGAATCCTTACTTCTTCCATAACTTTGGGTCATCTATACAGCTGTGGACCATATATCACATAATCTTAAGC
>CABHPH010108549.1:0-13950 GCA_902168325.1 Peromyscus nudipes | reverse complement strand
AATCTGGAATCTGCTCCATGTATCTTCTTTCGCCTCAAAGATGGATAGTTGTCAGCAAAGGCTCCACTAGTCCTCATCCCTAATCCATTGGGATCTCTTTGACCCATAAGCATTAAGGAAGAAATGCCAGATATTTCTCTGCACAGAGCTTGGTCTAAATATACACTGGAAGATAAAAAGGTGGCCTCCAGTGGGACTGTAAAACTCAACAAGTATAGAAAGTTTCCACAGATGTGGGCAGATCCTGGCAAACAGAAAGCTAGATGGACTGGTTTCTTAAAGGGACACTTGAGAGGTTGTTGAAGACCTCTGTGTTTTCTATGTATGTCACAATTTCTTCCAAGTCTTGTAATTAATGGAAGCACCTTTGGGAAAGCTACCACAAACAACAGAGGGGCATACTGGGAATATCTGAAACTACTTACTGCTGTAGGGTCAGGAGAAGAAAAAAAGTCTTAAGCTCTGGAGCTCTGAAACGGGACTGCTGTGTTCTGAGTGCCTGGGGAGATTCTCCTTCTAGCTTATTGCTTATCGCTTCCCATGGTTAAGGGAGTGTGAAGAATATGCTTTCAAAGCCTACCCTGTTGCTACTTTCCCACTCCAGGCACCAGCCCCTTAGTCTGCTCCTGGCCTGGTTGCTACTGCCAGGGTATCACCAGAACTTAGAGGATATTGTTATTCTAGTGGCCAGGACATCCATCAGTTGGGCTATGAACTCTTCTAATCTTATGATCCTTGTAGCTGTGACCACTTTTCCTCCCAGTTCGATAACCCTTATTCTACCAGGGATGTCCTTAGGTCTCTTCCTGTTGAGGACCCACACACATGTGACTGATTTCTGTGTTACAGGTGTTACTTGTTGCAATTTTAAACTCTTGGTTTCACTGCTGTGCAGTGAAATGTAATAGGGAAGGTGGATATGAATTACTAAACTTATTATAAAATGAGCAGAGTAGTAGACCTATAGCAGTGGCTGAATGCAGGCCCAGCATTCCAGCCCAGTCTGAAAGGACCTCTGAGTTGTACATAGCCTGTTTCATCTGGGTGACACTAGACTTAAGGCTAGGTTACAAGTGTGAAGCTTGTATAACCAGGAATTGTCTCCACAAAAGGCCTTGAGCTTGCTCATCTGGGGACCAGATAGGAATGTGATGGGCCCCAGAGACAAATTTGTAAGGGAGGAGCAATCACGACTGTCATCTATGTCTGATAACTGGTTAGCAATTCTAACTGTTTCCCTGAGACTTCTTCAAGTGATTAATGGGTCCCAGAATGAGACAGAACAGACTCAGGAATTTTGGCTCACAGGCTTTCCATAGTAGGCCCTTGGCCATGTGTACATGTCATATCTGTCCTTGCTGTATCTGCCCCTGTCTCTAGATCTGTGAACTTGGGTGTGGGATCAATGAGGCTGGAGCAGAGAAGTGACCATTACACTGTCTATACTCAGTGCACTTACTAAATGGGGGCTTCCGATCCTTTTCTGAGCTCATATGGTTTAAATGCCATATTTAGACTTTTTTCTCTATCTACTATTTGCACTCATCCCAAACTTAAAGTGTGTGTGTGGTGGGGGGCCTATGGAGCCAGGGGCTAGTAAAGGTGGCCCCAAGAAAAAGTGTAGAGGGTAGAACCCAAGTTGTTTATGAAAAGATATGATTGGAGCTTCAGGTCAAAAAAGATGATGTTAGTACATGATTTCCTCATTGACACTGTAAATACTGTAGACTAGACACATGATTGGATAACTTTTAAGCTGATTGGCCCAATGGGGCATTTACACACACACACAGCCTTTTTTTTTTTCATGCTTTAAAAGAGCTTGTTGTTTTTAAATAAAGGAGTCCTTGCCTGACTTGGCTCCCCACTGCTTCTGATTGTCTCCCAGGAAAAAGGGAAGCTGGGGAACAGGCAAGCAGAGAGGGACACTTACCTTGCCTTGGTGCCAGTTCATCCCTTCTTGGGAGACCAAGTTCCTGGTGGGGCAGGACCCCACATTAAAGCATTGCTATGGTAGATTACTCTTTGTACTATAGAAAGGCTGCTTTGTTTTTTCTCTCAGGTTCACCTTGGAACCTATAAACCTCCACAGTTTAACAATATGTCCATGGGCAATATTAATTTATTATGAATATAGTTGGGATTTAACTTTCTTTTGCTAAGGTGGTGCTATGCAGCTTTAGCATTGGAACAATACAACCTCCATGACACCAGTTGTACCAAACTGAAAAGTATCATCATAACTAGACTTGCTGATTGCTGATTTTCTTAACATTGTTGTGTCACATATGATGGTTGGATGCTTTTCCACAATGGAAAAGAAGGCTGGAAAGCTTAAGGAAATTACAAAGATCTGATCAACTTACATAAGGTAGGTCAAAGGTCACAGACACCGAAGTTCCATTTGAGTTAATGGAACTAATTGTCTACTCTCCATAACAATTACAAGAACTGACTTAAAGAACACAAATGTACATCTAATTAATATTTATTCATTTAGCTTTGCCAAAACTTTATCCAAATATTACATAGTAGTTAAAAATACCAGACTGGTATAATTAACTTTCTGAATGTTCAGTAATCATACTTGGAGTTTATAATGAAATCAGAGGGAATCAAGGGGAGAATATTTTCTCACTAGCTCTCCAATTTCAACTAAGTGCAAAGGACCATCAACATCTTAACTGTGGTGAATCGCGATAGAGGTCCACAGTACTGAGAACTAAGTGATATACAGCCAAAAGGAGGAGAGTCAATAGAGAGGGAAATTTTCCTCAATGTTTCCAAGAGAAGCCATGGTCGAGCAAGGCCTTTAACTTACCATAGAATATATAGAGAAACTAGGAAAATGAAGACAACAGGAGCCAAGCAGGATCTTCAAGTGCCTTTGACAGTAAAATTCTACTGAAGTAGAGAGGAATTTCATCACCTAGAGAATTTCTTTTCATCTCTTTAGTTATTCTTGAACCACTACTTCTACCAATCTTGGTAAGACAAAGTTTGCAAACTAGAAGATACTGAAATTATTCCTATATTAGAAAGTGCAAAACTAAAAAAAATAAAAACTGAAGAAAAAAATCACAGAGTTGATAGGATTTAATTCTGAAAATTCTGTGATTTTGGTTTGTGATATTTTTCATTATAACAATCTTTTAGATCCTAATTTAATAAGATAAATTTAAATTCTATAGTGGTATAACAAGTTGAGAAGCCAAATAATTTGCATGTATGTAAAAAGTTTACAAGTAGAACTTACTTATTGAGTAGTCTTGAAGACTATCTGATAATTTGATACTTCACCACAAGTAGAAAGAATACTTTTTCTATTAAAACTAATATTGTCTTCAAGAATACATTATTAAAACTGTCAAATATTTGAGAATAGCTAAACTATAAATAAAAATGTTAGATTTACTTGGTTAGAAGAAATTAATATCATCTAAAAAATAGAAAGATATTAATGATTGTGTTAGAAAATAATAAAGTTTGAAATCTGGTTAAAGTAGGTAACTATGTATGTACAAAGTATTTAGCTCATGCTATTTTTAATGCTTGACCATTAGTATTTTAATGTGCTTCAGTGTGTGTGGATGTGTGGAATTCTCATTCTAAGAGGAAAATTATGAAATTTTTACATGAAAGTATTGTAAAATATAATTAAAACAATTTCACAATCACTAAGAAGACATATAGGTAGAATAATTTTCAGTATCTTCCAGTATGCAAACTTTGTCTTATAAAGACTGATAAAAATGGTGGTTGAGCATTAACTAAAGAGATGAGAAGGAATTCTCTGGGTAATGTAATTATTATATACTTCAGTGAAATTTATATTTATAATTAATTTATATATATATATAATTTTGGTTATTTTAGCATCCATTTCATTCTAAGTGTGCTAATTCAGGAAGTATATTATACCTTAAAGAAATGCTATGTGCTTGGGAGTATATACATTGTCTTTGTAAGGGTGTGGAAATATTGTCTGTAACAGTAGTGTTTTCTTGTTTAGCTCTCTCTCCTCCTGATAAGGTAGATCATCACAGAAAATGGAATTTTCAGTCTCATTTTTTTTTATGGTCAGCAGATAGTATATGCTAAAAATCAACTTCTCAGAAAAGGTATGTTGTTAATAAAAAGTTAAATGAATTTTCATCACAACTAATGAGAATTTGCATTGACATAATAACCACTTATAAAGAAAGAAAATAATTAATAAGATGTTTTTAATTGATGTTTGGCCATGTAAGTAGAATGAATTTCATAATTTTATTACAGCATTTATACCCTATTTTTCCCTTAGAAGGGTGATATGATATATATGTGAGTTTTTAATTTCAAAATTAAAAGCATATTTATAACTCCCTAATAACAATAGCTACAACTTCACATGCTCAGAATGTTATTGTAAAGTCAAATGTAAAGTGCAATTACCTCAGGAATGAAAAGGATTTCTGTTCGTACAGGGTCCCGTGAACATAAGTGACATTCGTTGTTACCACCACACTTCCAGATTCCATCCTACAGAATCTTCATTCCTACAAAGCTTAGTCTAAGAGTTTCCAGGGCAAGTATTTATACATTTTAAATTGGAATCCATGATTTTTTTTACCTGTAAGGAATAGCAATATAAACTATTTTTATTCCTTAATTATGAAATTTATTTTGACACTTTTGGGGATAAAGAAATTTAAATGAGAAGGTAAAGCAGATGTTTCTATGATCTCAGTTGCCAATTCAGATATTGACACTGAATCAGGACCTAGCAATTCAAACTAGAGCTGTTTTGTTTTTTTGTTTGTTTTGCTGTTTTTCTTTGTTCTTGGAAAATTTCATACAACATCCAATGAAATGTGATCATATGTACCCCTATTTTTCTCTTAATTTCCTCCATATCCTCCCAACAAATCTCCATCCCAATTTCATATCTTTGTGTTTTTGATAACTCAAAATCTATTTAGTACTACCAATATGAGCATGGGTGTGGGTATGGGACCATCAGTGCAGCAAGCAGCTACATGTTAAAAAATTTTCTCCATCCCCGAGCATGTATTGACTGCCAATGGGTCCTCAAATAAGGGATAGAACTTTGAGATCATCTCCCCATCTATTTCAGAACTTTTGCTGGCTTGATCCTGTGCAGGAAACCACAGCTGCTGTAAATTCGTGAGTGCTGTAGTCACATCATGTCCTGATACAGCATTTCATAGCATCCATTTCTGTTCTCTAGCTCTTACATTCCCTCTCCCTCCTCTTCTATGATGCTCCTTGGGCTTTGAGGGGGAGGGTACTAATTTAGGAGTCTCCCCTCCAAAGCTGAGTACTCAGTCTCTTATTCTCAGCACTTGGATCAATTATGCATCTCTCTATTGAGTGCCACACACCTCAAAGAGAAGCTTCTCTGACCAAGGCTGAGAACACCTTATGTCTATGGGTAAAAATATTAATATTTATAAGGTATAATGGTTGGTTTTAGGTCAACTTAATACAATTTAGAAACACCTGAGCAGGAAGCATTAATTGAAGAATTGTCATTACCTTGATATGGAAAGACCTACCCCAAATCCTAGTTGCTACCTTGACCTTCTTCTCTTGCCACCAAGTTCATTTAACCTATTGTTATTGATAGTGATACCTTCAGTGATACTGGAAACTGTGTTTCCAGATTACCAATGTGGATTGAGGACCCATAATGGCTGTCCAGGAATCCTTCAGGACTTCAGGGCCAGATTGGAGCTATGGAGAAACTCAGCCTTAATGACTGAGCAGCTACTGGACTCTTTTCCCTTTCAGATGTGAGACAGCTGTTGTTGCTATTTGACCATATTATGTATGTTGTTACTATTTGACCACATTATGTAAGCTGATTTAATAAATCTGTATACACATATCACATATACATACATAACACACACACACACACACACACACACACACACACCCCTTTCCATTAGGTTATCCCTCTAGAGAACTGTGACTAATACAGCAATTTGAGGGTATGACCATTTAGCAAAATAACAATAATGGGTACTCTCTCGGGCCTATGAGTTCACTAGCCATGACAGGAGTATAGTTCCAGGCATGAAATTCCCTCCTAAAGATCAGGACTCAAATCCAATTAGAAAGTAGTTAGCTACTCCATAGCAGTCATGACACTATCTCTCTATTGGGCATATCCTTCACAGCAGATCAGTATTGTGCAGTACATAGAGTCCAGCATTGTGTAAGACTGTTGATCTCCTTTCTCCCAGCAGCCTACATAGTACTTTCTGTAACTATGGAAGATAAACAGTATGGAGGACATTTCCTGGTTAGTGTGAGCTTGATTTTTCTATGTCCAGTGACAAAAATATGTGTCTTTCTCAATAGAGCCTTATCTAGGTAGTTGTGATATGCAACCAAGAACAATGAAAATAACATGTGTTGTTTTAAAGACTTCTGGGAACTCCCTGGCTTATAACTCACAGGGAGGTTTCCTACACCTTGAATTGTAATAGTATTTACAGTTAATAAACCATGTCTTTTGGAAGTAACATTGTCCACTCATGTTTTTATGCCAATATCATGCTGTTTTTATTACTATAGCTTTGTAGTATAATTTGTGGTTAGAAATGGTGAGACCTCCTGCAGTTCTTTTATTGTTCAGGGTTGTTTTAGCTATCCTGTTTTTTTCCTTTCTTATTTATTTATTCTTCTCTCATACAATATATCTCCACATCAGCCTCCCCTCCCTCCCCTCCTCCTAGTCTCCCTTACCTCCCCTCTCCCCAGATCCTCTGTGCACCCATTTCTATATGGAGTTGAGAATTGTCCTTTCAAGATCTATGAAGAATTGTGTTGGAATTTTGATGAGAATGGCATTGAATCTGTAGATTGCTTTTGGTAGGATGGCCATTTTTACTATGTTAATCCTATTGATACACAACCATGGAATAGTCTTTTATATAACAAAAAAATCATCTTTGGCTGACTTATGTACAATGTGCTGTCTATACTTGTATTAATGCTGATATTATGTATGTTACCTTTAAAAGTTTATGTACTTCCAGAGCAAGGGTACCAGACACCAATGAAAACAGATAACCCAGGTGATTCAGCATCCAGAACAGTTTCAAGGTGGCTGGCTGAGATGGAACAGCCTAACAAACTATTCCAGACAAGACCTAACAATTATCTTGATTTTCTCAAGGTTTCCCTAAAGATTACCAGCACCCTCAAACAATAGGAAGTAATCTAGAGAATGATGCCTACATTCTCAAAATATGGGTTATGGATATTTATTATCATTTAAAGGAGATTGGTTACAAGTTGCTTTTAGTAATGGTCAGGAAAAAGGCTGAACAAAGGGGATTAGATTTAATGATCACTTTCTGAAAAGAAGAAGGGGGGTATAGAAATGATAGGATAAAAGGGTAGGTTATTGAATCTACTTTTAAACCAAAAAAGCAACTACTAGTCTTAAATATTTTACATTGGTATGGATTTTTGTGTATCAATATGAATTTAAAGTTAATTTTGTAATACTGTATGTATGTTTCTACCCATTTAGGGTATTTTGTTTATGCAGCTCATTTAAAAATGTAATCTATAATTAAGAGGTACAGATTAATTGTCATCTATAATAGTCAAAATTATAGTCATGTTAGGTATGTTTTCAAGGTTATACACAGATATGTTTAGATAGATTAATAGTCTTCAAACCCTTCAGAGACCTACAGATTATGGCATTTAATATGTTTAATAACCTAAGGCTTTTCACGACAGTGAGACATGTCTGCTCCTGGTAGCACCAGTCTACTTCAGAGAAGATGATGGGCATTGAAGAAACTTCATATGGAGTTTGTTTTCTTTATGGTAAAAGCTAGTCATTTAGGCAAAGAAACTGCCCTTGTCTCAAAAACTGACATTATACTGTCCAAATTGAACCAGCAGGACATAAAATAAAGTGACTGCCAAACTTTGCCAAGACATGATAGACAGTCCTTCAAAATACTCTGCTTCTCAAAAATTTTTGTCAGATATCCCAGGCCTGTAGGCCAAAGTTGGATGCTCCAATGTTACAGATGTTACAACCTAAGATGACTGTCCAGCATCCAGATATCCATATCATTAGGTAACATTTCACCCTTCTGGGGTCTTTGATGGAGTTAAAGACTAAATAATTAAACTTAAAGATTTTCCTTAGTTATGATAAAATGTAAATTAGGTATAAAACTTTAGTCTCTCAAAGACAAGGTAGTATTTTCTCTAAATTTGCCAAATAAACTGGATATTGTGACTATAATTCTTACTTGATAATTGTTTTTGTTATATATAATTTTACTATGTTAAAGTTAAAACCATCCTTTTTAACTAGGCAAAGAGGGGGGAATGTGGAATATTCCTTCATATTGTGTGAATATATGTCACTGTGATTGGTTTAATAAAGAAGCTGACTGGCCTATAGCCAGGCAGGATAAGATTAGACAGGAGAACCAAACTGAGAATGATGGGAAGAAGAAGGGCAGAGTCAGAGCTAACAGCAGACTCAAGGAGAAGCAAGATGGGCATGCCGTACTGAGAGAAGATATCATATCACATGGCAGAGTTTAGATAAGAAATATGGGTTAATTTAAATGTAAGAGTTAACTAGTAACAAGTCTGAGCTATGGACTGAGCATTTGTAATTAATGTAAGCTTCAGTGTGTTTATTTGGGAGCTGCTGACAGGACAGACAGTTCTGACAACACATGAGCATGGGAGAGCTTTTTATCTTTTGATATCTTCTTTAACTTCTTTTTTCAGAGACTTGAAGATTTATCAAACAAGTCTTTCACTTGCTTGGTTAGAGTTACCCCAAAATATGTTATATTATTTGTGGTATTGCAAAGGGTGTTGTTTCCCTGGTTTCTATTTCAGTCTGTTTGTCCATTGGTATATAGGAGGGCTACTGGGTTGTTTTTTGTTGTTGCTTTGTTTTGTTTTTTAGTTAATCTTGTATCCACCTACTTGGCTGAAAGTGGTTATCAGTTGTATGAGTTCACTGGTGGAATTTTTGGGGTCACTTATTTATACTATCTTATCATCTGTAAATAACAATACTTTGACTTCTTCCTTTCCAATTTGTATCAGTTTGATCTCTTTCAGTTGTGTATTGCTCTAGCTAGAATTTCAAGTACTATATTGACTAGATATGGAGAGTATGGACAACCTTTGAATTTTTCTCCATATGTGTTGATTTGGCTATGGGCTTGCTGTAGACTGCCTTTATTATGTTGGGGTAGGCTAATTGTATTCCTAAACTCTCCAGGAATTTTATCATGAAAGGGTGTTGGATTTTGTCAAAGACCTTTTCTGTATTTAAAGAGATGATCATGTGGCCTTTTTCTATCAGTTTGTTTATATAATGGATTACATTTATTGACTTTTGCATATTGAATCATTTTCACATCTCTGAGATGAAGCCTATTTGTTCATGGTGGATGATCTTTTTGATGTGTTCTTGGTTTGTCAGAATTTTATTGATTATTTTTGCATCTATGTTCATAAGGGAAATTGGTCTGTAACTTTCTCTATTGGCTCTTTGTGTCATTTAGGTATCAGGGTAACTTTGGCCTTATAGAATGAATTGGGCAATGTTTGTTCTGTTTCTATTTTGTGGAATAATTTGAGGAGCGTTGATGTTAACTCTTCTTTGAAAGTTTGATAGAATTTTGTGTTAAAAACATCTGGTCCTAGAAATTTTTTGGTTAGGAGAATTTTTTAAAAAGATTTATTTATTCATTATGCATACAGTGTTCTGCCTGTGTTAGGAGAATTTAATCACTCCTGGTAGTTCACTAGGGGATATAGGTCTGTTTAAATATATTATCTGATCTTAGCACAGGTAAGAGGTATGTATCTAGGAAATTATCCATTTCTTTTAGATTTTCCAATTTTGTGGAGTACAGGGCTTTTTTAAGTATGTCCTTATGATTCTCTGAATTTCCTCAGTGTCTATTATGTCCTCTTTTTCATTTTGTGTCAGAAAATTTTTAGATTTAATATTTTTTGACTGATGTATCCATTTTTTGCCATCATATCTTTAATACTGGGAAGTATTTTTTATGTCTTGTATTCTGTCAGTGAAACTTGTCTCTGTAGTTCTTTTTTTGAATCCTTTTTTTTTTTTCATTTTTATGATTCTGTTAGTTTGGGTCTTCTTCATTGATTCTACTTTCATCCTCAGGTCTTGAACAGTTTTATTCATTTCCTTGCACTGTTCGTTTGTGTTTTCTTGGGTTTCTTTAAGAGATTTACTCATTTCCTCTTTAAGGCCTCTATTGTCTTCATATAGGCTGTTTTGAGGCCTCATTCTTGGGCTTTAGCTATGTTGGAACACTTAGTACCTGCTGAGGTAGGGTTGCTGGGCTCCAGTGGAGACACACTGTCCTGCTTGTTATTGATTGTGTTTTTATGCTGAAGTCTAAGCATCTGGGGTTGGGATGACTAAAGGTCTAGGTGCTGATATCTGGTTTTGTTTCTGTTGGGTGAGTGTTTTGTTCCTTGGTTTCTACTTTCTCTCTGGACTTTAGGAGAGTGTGATGGCCATGTGTTGCATGTAGGAAATTTTTGTGTGGACCTGTGATCCACTGATGATGAAGTGAGAGAGGAGAGATGTAGATGAATTTCTAAACAGTCTTATTAAATAAGAAACACAAAGCCAAATACAGAGGTAATAGCCAAAGAGATCAGAGAATAGCGAAGAGCCACGGACTACCTTATCTTACCACCTCGTCACCATCGCTTCCCCAGAGAGAGCTTCTTCCTGTCTGACTTGTGTTTTTATTGCCTTTCTGTTCTGCCTTCTCATTGGCTCTAAGCCCAGCCACATGACTTCCTCGTCACTGCCTATCTATACAGACCCCCAGGTCTCTATGGTTGGTACTGGGATTAAAGGTGTGTGTCACCATGCTTGGCTATGTCCTTGACCACACAGAGATTCTGCCTGCCATGTGATTAGATTAAGGGCATATGATACCACTGCCTGACTTCTGTTTATGGCTGACTATGACCTCTGATCTCCAGGCAAACTTTATTTATTAACATGCAAATAAAATATCACCACAGAGACAGACCATGGAAGGTTTTCTGCTACAGAGCTGGGGGTGAGACTAGGGGATTGGATCTCAGGAGGAGCAGAAAGAAAGGTGAGGATCCAACATCAGCCTACTTGTTTCCCTGAGAGGAACATCCCTTGGTTTAGGAGGGGTGCTTGCTGGGGTTGGGGACTAAGAAAAAGCAACGAGTGAGAGAAGAGAAGTTAGAAGGGAAAGATCTGTAGGATCCACAGGAGATGGTAGCAGCAGGGCAGAGAAGGCTGCTGCAGGTTTCTACAGCAGAGCTAGGGATGAGACTGGGGTACTGGACCTGAAAGAATACAGGGAGAAGAGAAGATCTGCAGGCACCCCACCTCATTTTGTTGCAAGTGTCACCTGTGAGTTAGCAGAGAGTGCTTACTGGAGTTGGGGTCTGAGATAAAGTGACAAGTTAGGAGAGGAAGGTTAGGAGGAGATGGCCTGTGGGATATACAGGAGGTGTGGGCAAGTGTTGGGACAGGAAGACTGTAGCTGGTATTCTGTTGCAGAGCCAGGGATGAGAATGAGGGATTGAATTTGGAAGAGAGGGTGGAGTGGTGAAGGTCGTCAGTAGGCTTACCTCTTTCCCTGGCCTGTTTGGCAGGTGGGCCAGTGTGTTCCCAAAGAATGACTCCTGGTATTGGAGGCTGGGGTAATAGGATGAATTATGGGAAGGAAGGTTGGGGGAGAAGGTCTTTGTGATTCCTTGAGGATGGGGTCAGAGAGGAAAGGGAGACCATAGCACGTTTTCTGCTACACAACTGGAGATGAGACTGGGGGTATTGGATCTGGAGAAGCAGAAGGAGAGATTTGGATCTACTGTCAGCCTACTTGATTCCCTGGCAGATGTGACCCTTGGGTTAACAGGGAGTATTTTAATTTTTTAAATTGTGTAGTCTTTCTAATTAGCAATCTCTTCACATAGCTTTTAATTTGTCTGACATAAGCCACTCATCCACATTAATATATATTTGAGTTAACAGTCAGCAATATTAGAAGCTCTCAAGTAACATATTTGCTACTTAGATATTAGCATATTATAATGACCAGAGTGTTTGATGAGTAGCTAGAAGAATAAACAATCAGAAATCATTTGACTTATTTCCAATGATTATGGGTTTCTTGGAAGCTGGGTTCCATAACTTGCAAGTACAGAATTATAGTGGTATTCTATTTGTACTGAAATGTGATTTTATTTGTATGTTAATAAATAAAGTTGCCTAGAGGTCAGAGCTATTAGCAAGCCATAGTGAAAGCCAGGGCGGTGGTGGTCCACGCCTTTAATCCCAGCACTTGGTAAGCAGAACTAGGTAGATCTCTGTGTGTTCAAGGATACAGCCAGCATTGGAAACACACGCCCTTAATCTCAATACCAACTATAGAAGACTTGGAGGTCTGTACAGACGACAGTGACGAGGCAGTCACGTAGTTGGGTTTACAACCAATGAGAAGGCAGAACAGAACTCCTATTTAAAGACGAACACACAGGGAGTAGTTCCTTTTCGGAGAGGTCTCTTGGCGGGAGAGGCTAGCTGGCAGAAAGTGGTAAGATTCTTAGCTCTGACCTCTTTGGGCTTTCATTCTTACATTGGCTCTGTGTTTCTTATTTAATAAGGCGGTTGGTTACATCTACACAGAATCATGTGATCATGTGGTCAATATTCAACAAGAGAAAGAATCCCCAGAAGGCATGTTGGCTATCCAGGCTCCTGCTCTGCAGATAACAGATAATTCCAAGAGAAGCTATGAGACTGAGAAGATGAGCCATGTTCTTGATAGCATGGTAAAGCACCTATAAAGCAAAATAATAATGATAATGGTGTTAATAATATTACATTTTCTTTAGAGCTTTTGCTGACAGATCGGACAGATGAATGCAGCTCATCTCTTTAGAATATTTAATGACCATTCCTATTACAAGCAAGCAATATACACTTCATTTTAATTTTTCTGTGTGGTTTTGTTAAGATGTAGGGGATCTTCAGGCACTTAAATTTGTTTCAATTAGCTATAATTATTTTCCTTTTAAGTCTTACCTTATATCAAATTAGTTAATGGAAATGCTTTCACACTGGCTTCTTTTCTCTCCACACCAGACATTCTTAGGGCACTTTGCTTTCCATCAATAAAATATATCAAATACTTTTACTTTTAACACTTACTTAGCCAAAAACATGGATCAGCTACTCTTCAAAAAGAGACAATGTAACATAGTTTAAAATATTTGCATCACCAGCCCCAATGGATACATCTACAACACAACTCTTGTGCCTAAGGCTCAGGAAACATTGCAGAAGAGGGGGTGGAAAGACTTGAAGAGCCGGAGGACCAGGAAATTTGCTGTGATAGGATGTCTCCTAGAATAGACAGGAAACTTCACCAATGTTACATCAACCACGTGACTGTATAAAGAAGACCCAAATTAGGACAACACCAACAGACATGCTAGCATGGGAAGAGGAAATCTCACAGGGTGCCAAACATAAAGAAAGAACTACAGGCAACTGAGGACTAACGAGAGCAGGTAAAATAGTCTACCTCTGGGATGAGCTCCTTAGTTGGTTATCCAATACCAAATGGTCAGCCCTGAAATCATATATAGATCAGCAACATTGTATGGACTGATCAGGTGGTATTTATATATTTTTGCATATATATATATGTGTAGCACGAATCTCTATAAGGTCTTATTAATAAAAAAAACACAGACCCAGGTATTGGGGTGAATGCTGAAAGATCAGAGAGACAGAACAAGCCACATCCAACCTCACCTTGCCAATTCCACAGCTGATCTTGTTTCCTCAGACTGAAAGCCTCTGACTCCTCATCTGAATGTATCTCAGCTGAATTGTTG
>CABHPH010108548.1:0-10256 GCA_902168325.1 Peromyscus nudipes | reverse complement strand
TCCCATTTATTAATTATTGGTCTTAATGCCTGGCCTATTGTAGTTCTGTTCCAAAAGTCTTTTCCTGTGCCATTGAAGTCAAGCATAATCCCCCACTTTCTGCCTCATCAGATTCAGGGTCCGAGGTCTTATGTGAAAGTCCTTGATCCACTTGCAGTTGAGTTTTGTGCAGGATCAGTAATAAGGATCTAGTTTTATTCATCTCCATGTAGCTGTCCAGTTTGACCAGCACCGTGTGTTAGAGATGCTGGCTTTTCTCCATCCTGTGTTGTTGGCCTCTTTGTCAGAACTGAGGTGACTTTTTAGTCTATTTTCATTCCAGTATTATATTGTCTTTATTACTGTAGCTCTGTGGTATAACTTGAAATGTTGGACACTGATGTCCCCTGCAGGGTTTGGTTTGGTTTGGTTTTTATCATTGGTGTTCAAGATTGTTTTGGCTATTCTGGGTCTTTCGTATCTCCAGATAAAAGTTAAGATTATTTATTCACTTTCTGTGAAAACTGTGCTAAAATTTTAAGGGTTATGCATTGACTCGGGAGATTGTTCTTCGTAGGCTGGTCATTTTCACACCATTAATCCTGCTAATCCTCAAGCAGGGGAGATCTTTCTGTCTTCTGGTTTCTTCTTCTACTTATTTCTTTGGCGTGTTAAAGTTTTGAAACAGACATTAAGAAACAAGTTTTTAAAGGCCAGAACAGTTCAGCCAGGGCTGGCTTGAGTGCATGAGTGATTTAGTCATAAAGAAGGAAGGGGGAAGTGGTTATACATATTACCATGTGTTTCCAGTTCCTTCCTCAGGGAGGAAGAGATACACACTGAAGGACTGGATCATCAGATGGTGCAGAGAGAGAAAACACATCCCTCAGCTGCACCAGAGAAACAGCTTAGGGCTGCCTTTGCTTTTCCTCATCTGTGTGAGCTCTGCCTGTGCTGTCTGCTCTGGCTCACTGGGAACCCTGAACTCCACTGTCTGCTTCCTTCCATCCTTCTGTCCTGTGTTTCTAGATTATGCTCCACATCACCTTGATAAAGCAATGAGGTGATAGAACAAAGTCCAACAGAAGAAAAGCCCTGGATAAAATATAAAATCAAAGATGAGGAAAAATGGAAAGCTCAGGGAACAGGCAGAATCATGGGTAGGTCCAAGTCAGGTGAGCAGGTGAAAGGAAAACATTTTATCCTTTCCAGGGAGCTAGATGTGAAACCGAGTTCTCAATGCACGATCCCTCTGCAGAACTTTGAAACCATATTTATCCTGCTCTTTATAGCAGGATTGGTGTAGAAAAGACAGACCTATCATAACAGGAGGAAGAACAGTTTGATGTGTGACCTTGATTGTCCTTCTTTGCCCTTCTCAGAGGCTAGAAAATTGTAGCTATGGTGTGGGAAGCTGAAACCAGTCAAGATGATATACCTAGGCTAGCAGGGGCCACAGACCCTCTTCATGGTCTAATGTAAGCTCTGAACTCTTTGGTGGATTTTCATTCATAATTACTTTAAAGCAAAAATTACAAGTAGTATGTTTTAATTTTTAGTTCCTTAATATAAACAGTATGAGCTGGGTTTGTATCCCCAAAAATCATCTCTTTTCTAAATTTTCTGTAAATATTAAAACTCTTTGTTAAAGAAAAGAACAATCATTTTGATCTCAAATAACCTCATTAATCACTATTATTTGCCCTAAGTTTGAATTGGATCCTTACAGCCTAGACATAAAGGCCAACCAGAAACAGATGGGCAGTTCCAGATCCAGTAGCTCAACTTGAATCATCTAAACTTTTGAAAATGGGTTTAGGTGGCTGAAGAGTACTGGAGCCCTCAGCTACCTTGGGGAGGAGAAGTAATTCTGATCTGAAAAAATACTAGCAGGCCATCAAACACTTCAGGTAACAGTTCATAGTTAACAGAATGGAACTACAACACCAAGAGATATGATATGTCTATATTAAAAAATTTAGGAGGGGCTGTGGTGGCACATGCCTTTGATCCCAGCACTCTGGAGGCAGAGCCAGGTAGATCTCTGTGAGTTCCAGGCCAACCTGATCTACTGAGCAAGTTCCAGGATAGGCTCCAAAGCTACAGAGAAACCTTGTTTTGAAAAAGCTAAAAAAAAAAAAAAAACGCAAAAGAAATAGTAAGCACATGGAGCTCAAAATATATGGAGGTGGTTTTGCTTCGGATTTACAGTTTATAATAAGTATGTTTAATGTGCCATAAGAAAAAAATCAATATTGAGAATTTCTGTGAAGAACTGAAATTCTTTAAAAGCAAATGGTGAAAGTTAAGGGTTGAAGAATGCAGTGTCTGCTGTTAAGTACTCAGTGGCTGGGTCATGCAACCTGCAGTCATCCTGAGATCCTTGGACGCATCTGCTAAGTGTGGAGAGGCCAGAGCACACAGGCTTTGCAGACTCTGGGTTCTGAGTGGTGCTTTCCTGTGAGCACAGCAACAGCGGGTGGAAAGCACTGAATCCAGACTCCATGCTCAGACCTAAGCCAGTCAGAGGTCCATGGAGGAAGAGGCTGTACCTTCCTGCACAGGAAGAGCTGTTGGGATGCCAGGACAGATTACTCAGTCCGCGGCCACCCGATCCAGCGAACCCTGAGCTGGGTGCAGAGGGCCAGCAGGGTGAGGGGCAGTGTACACAGTCCCTGAGGCCGCAACAGGTACAAGGCAGAGCATTCGCACATGGCCGCAGGAGCCTGGCGTGGACACAGGGAAGCACTTCAGCCATGCAGGCGCCTCTGCCTCCCTCTGCTCAGCATCTCCCTGAGGGCGCTACACCAGCTGTTCTCAACCTTCCTAATGCTGTCACACTTTAATACAGTTCCTCATCTTGTGGTGACGCCAAACTAAAATTATTTTCATTGCCCAGCCATAACTGTAATTTTGCTACTGTTATATATCAAAATGTAACTAGGGTCATTCGAACATCACAGGGATCATGACCCACAGATTGAGAAACCATGCTCTACACAGACCAGAAGATCTGAGTTCTGTTGGGGAAGTGGGGTGACCACACCCTTCTCCACCTGTGTGGGGCATTTACCCACCAACCCTACAGCTCCCCAGAGTTTTCTTGAGTGTGAGCAGCAGGAAATACTAGATAGAAAGATTTATATTGCGGAGAATATTGCGGAGATAAACAGATAGAAAATAAAGGATAGCCTCAAGAGGGTCTGGAACCTATTCCCACGGGCTGACTGTATCTGCCCCAGGGTATTTATAGAGACGCCAAGGGGTGGAGCAAAAGATCTCCTCCCCCAGCACAGCCAAGTGCACACCATCTCAGACACCTGCACTTAGGCCCGTGGTCCTAATCATCCTCTATGGGGACCTGCTGGGTAAAGCCACGAGGAACCCAAGAACGGGCTCCCACAGGTCCCCCTTTCTTAATATATAAAAAATAACTAATTATTAATGGTTTACAGCAATCTCCATAGCTGTTACACTTCCCAGTACGGGAGTAGAGGATGATAAAGATGGCATTTCTCTTTTGAATTAGGTCCAAGGTGACTACAGCAGTAGCTTTTTGTCATCCAACTACTGTAAAAACTTTGCACAGCTATTAGGGTAAATAAGGCATTTTACCAAAGGAGCCCCAAACCGCGAAGCACCTAGTTCCGTGTCCTTTCAATTTTTCATTGGAACTGACAATGAAACTCTTAGACGATTTTCCTCCTTATTCTTTTAAAAGCTGTATTTTAAATTTACCATGAATGTATTTTCAAGCTGACAAAAGTGTTTCAGGGCAATTTCGCCATCTTTAGCTGAAAAACTACCTTTCCCAGAATGCATTTCCCTTATATCTGTCCCTTATTGCAAGCTAGCTTTTTGACTTCATTTCCCATAGTTCTTTTCGGGTCTGAGAGTAAACTGGTTCTCTTTTTCCAGACTTGCTTACAAATTCTTGCCCAGGAGGTTTGAACAAAGTTTTTTGCTTTTGCAACGGGAGATTTGAAGAAGCATTTTACATTTTCAGCTATGGCACATTGGGAGATTTCTATTCTCTCAACTGGCTTTAACAGGTGTTTCTCCTTCATCAGACACTGACCCCAAATCAGAACTGCACCTGCCTCTTCAGCGCGCATTGAGGTTGGCATTTCTGATAGCAACTTTCCTTGGGGCTTGTGCTTGCTTTAGCCAGTCAGTGAAAAACAAATATTTACAACAGAGCTTTTCCATAGCTCCTTCAGAGATTTTTCTCCCACTGATTTTATTCTCATTTTGCTTGTTCCTTTCCTCCCAGATGCAGAGCTTCAGATATCTCAGGCTGCTCTGTTCCTCTGCTAGCTGCCTTTGGAGGTAGGGACTTTTTTCCCCCAATCTGCCTCAAACTCTTAGCAGCTTTTCACAGGTCATGCATTTTCTGGGGAGGAATCTGTCCCCTCTGTTTCTTCAGAGTCTTTCTCCCTGACAGTACACAGTTTGGTCTCAGTTTATTCCCTCTACCCCAGAAACAGTTTCCGACACTACAGTGGCGGCTTTCCCTGCTACTGAAGGTAGGGGTTTTTTGTCCGTTTCTGTTTTCGGGGTCTGTGTGGTTTGCGTACAGACTGAAAATCTAACAAGGGAGGTTTTTGCCATCTCTAAGCTCACATTAGGACAGGTGTTTTTCCCCCAGGCCTTTCACCTGACCCAGTCCCCCAATGGGTTGCATTTGCTTGTCTGGGTGCTCAAGGACAGAGCTTATGTCAGAGGCAATCACCCCTTAGGGCTACACTCCCTCATTTCACCGGGAGTCAGTTGAAACAAAGCTTTTCTCAAAGAGATGCTTTCTCTGACAGAAAAGAAAGCTTTACTCCTGGATAGTTCGGTTCTGCCCTGGCTGGGCTCTTTCCCCAGACAGCGTTCTGACTCAGCAGCACAACTGCTTCAGACACAGTTCAGCTTTACTGTTTTCCCGGAAAGGTCCTTACTCTGATAGGAAAGCTTTTCTCAGATCTCTTTTTTTCAGCTGTGGACACTGCATAATCCCATCTAACAACCCAGGACTTTCAGGAAAGCAGACAACTGTGCCGTTCCCAGCGGCTTTAGCTTTGTTCATTAGCAATCTTCCCCTGGGTCCTGAGCCTTCCTGCCTCAGCTCTGTGCTCCAGAAAGTTTACAACTGCAGGAACCCTAGTATGCCCGAAATGCACCCCAACTCAGAGACGCTGGCCAGTTGCCTCTGGGTTTTTGCTCAGAAGCGAGGATACAATGCTAACAGTTTGCATTGCTTCAGGGGATCTTTGCATTAGACGATTAGGAGAACCTTTTCATTCTGAAGCGCTCACTCAGAAACAAAACGCTTGATGCCTCAGCTGGGCTGTAATTGAAAAGCTTGACTTTTTTGCTTTTCTAAGGTAGTTTTCCTGCCCTTTTGGGCTCTCTATAGCTCTTTACCCTCATTCTCCCAAGCGTTTCCCTCAGGGTACTCTGACCCACTGTCTTTTACTAGCTTCAAGAGACAGAGCTTAGAAGAGGTTTTTAGGAACTTGTCCCTGCCTTCTGCATTGCAGGGAGGATTTTTAAAGCTTGAAAGAACTTGGAGAAGTTTTGCTGTCTTAAGTTTGTTTTCCCTCAGAGCTAATTACAGGTGGTCCCCATACTAGTATCTTCAGGTGATTCTAATTTTTGTCCTTCTGAGAGAGAAAGTTAAAGGCTTTAGTTTTTAAAGAGCTTTTGAGGAAGATTAAAGCTTTTTAGAGAGTTTTTTTCCCCCCAAATTTTCCAAGAAGAGCTTTATAGTTTAAGAGAAAGACCAACTTTTCCCAAAACTTCTGAACTTTAAACTTTGGCTTTTTACACCCGAATTTTTACCTCAGGGAGAAATCACTTTCTCCTGCTGCTTAGACTTAGCATTTCACCTGTCCCCAGGCCAAAAGGCTTCCATAGGAAACTTTTCTGCCCAATAAGCTCAAAGAAGAGCTTTTTTACTACCTGTAAAGCCCAAAGAAAGATTTTTCCCCAGTTTGCGTTCATAGCCCCCAAAGTTAGAAAATTGAAGTTTTTCTGTCTAGTTGCCTTATTTTTTCTACATGATCTTACACTTTAAGTTTTCCCTACACTGTATTACTACTCTACCTTATACTTATTTTTCACAGATAGAAATTGAGAAAGGGATAGAAGATAGAAAATTTTGACAGAAGAGAATTTTGCGCTGCAGCATCGGACATCCTTCCAGTCCGCTATCCTTTTCTCTCGAGGATAAAACCCCTGCCCCTCAATAATATATATATATAAAATATATATTTTCCATAACACTGGCATGCCTTTCCACTGGCAGGGCTGACCCACACTTTCGCCAAAAACTCTGTAATAAAACTATTATTTTCCTTTTATCTTTAGTCCCTATTACTTTGTCTTTAGTCCCTGTTCATTTGTGTTAGTCCCCCCTTTGTCTTGGTCCCCCCCTTTCATTTCTTTTATCTTTAGTTCCTGTTCATGGCGCCATTCTGTGGGGCGTTTACCCACCAACCCCACAGCTCCCCAGAGTTTTCTTGAGTGTGAGCAGCAGGAAGTATTAGAAGGATTTACAATGTGGAGAATATTGCGGAGATAAACAGATAGAAAATAAAGGATAGCCTTGAGAGGGCCTGGAACCTATTCCAACGGGCCGACTGTCTCGGCCCCAGGGTTTTTATAGAGACGCCAAGGGGGTGGAGCAAAAGACCTCCACCCACCCCCCACCCCCAGCACAGTCAAGTGCAGACCATCTCAGACACCTGCACTCAGGCCTGTGGTCCTAATCATCCTCTATGCGGACATGCTGGCTAAAGTCACAAGGAACCCGAGAACGGGCTCCCACACACCTGGTTCACCACTCTCCCTGCTTCCACCCAGCAGTGCTCATCCAGGAAACAGGCTCTGATATGGTGGCAGCCTCACACCTCATCTTCACACAGTGCCCTTCCTGAGGTCCCTGGGGAGCTGGCAATGGAGCCCCAGTGGCTGATGCAGACTAGGGTGTCCCCTCCTCCACACTGTGTGCACCTTAGGTACAAAGGGAATAGCCAGGTGCATGCTGCACATCTGGTCTTTGGTCTGAGCAGCTTTTGCTGCTGGGTGCCTTTTCAGCTGAGGCTATGCAAGAGACAGAAAGCCAAAATTCAGTATCTGACCCCAGATATTCATAGGGTTGTTTGGAAACACTGGCTATTCTGCAAATGTGCAAATGAGCTGCCCAGAAAGGCCCTACATTGCAAAGGCCTCCCCATCTGACAGAGGTACAACTATTTGGACGCCGGGGCACAAATAATAGCAGTAAGTCTGAGCAAACGTTTCTTAGGACTCCAGTAACAGAAAAGGAAAGCCTGGCTCAGCGCCTCCCACAGATTTTTTCCAGAGAAGTAGGTCTAGGAGCTAAGACACTCAACAGTGCCACTGTCCTAGCCTTCCCTTGGAGGCTTTGTCCTTTCCCCTGGGTTTGTTCTAGCAAGTGTCAGGGCTAAAACAGGATATCATCTGCAGATGAACCCAAGCTCCGAATATTTCAGCCAGATGTAGCAGCTCCCACACACACACCACGGAAACAGCTGCTGTTGGGAAGCATGGGCTCCATGTGACAGGAGACTGGGCTCCTGGGATGGCTCAGGTGATCAGAACCCTCCTGGCTCCTGACCCCTTCCCTCCAAGAACACAAAAGCTCCTCTCTGGTCCATAGAGAAACTTCCCTCCCCTGGCATTGTGGGAATTGTCTGGGAAAGGCTGGATGCCCTGTTGCCCCAGTGTGGTTTAAATCACAAACCACAGGTCTCTCCTCTCCTGACACCTCTGCTCCACTTCCGAACCAAAAGGGACACTTGTTTCCCATTACTTGGGCAGCGCCTGATCCCAGCACTCAAGACCCAGAGCAGGACAATCATGATATTAAGGGGTGTTTGGCACATTAGAAATTGTTCAGCTTTGTAGAAATAGAAGGTGATTATATGTGCTTTGCACAATCTTAGTTCAAAACGTGTAATACAATTAAAAACTTGTTTCAGTTGAGGGAGTTGATGAATTACCCAAACCCCTGGGCATAAAGTAACAGCCAATTCAGTGTTACTTACAGGACCATTCATTGACCTGGGCTCACCTGGTAGTTCTCAGTTTAATATCACCCTGCAAACATAGACCTTATTTAATTTTGTGACATATCTGTGTATTTAAAAGTGCTCTGAGGAAAATTAAAGAGCACATTATATACAGAGTAGCATGAAGCCATACAACACTGAATACTAGGGTGATGCTACAGTTCAAGTTCACTCTACTGTGCAGTCAGAGGAGCTTAGTGAAGTGGACCTTTCTGCTTCCTCCACCCCATCTCTGTTGTAGAGACAATAATGGGGAAAGCTCACTTTAAACAAAGTAAAAGTCCCCCCAGATATCAGGAAGTGATGGCCCACATCTTTAATCCAAGTACTTGGGAGAGAGATCTCTGAGTTCGAGTCCAGACTGCTATACAGAGCAAGTTCTGGGACAGCCAGGGCTGCACAGAAACCTTGTCTAAGGAAGAAAATAAAAAGTCCCCCAGAATTATTGTGCACCTTCTTCTCTGGGAAGTGAACTTATAAATCTGAAAAACACATGAAACCGAAATCTGCATAGAAAGAACTTGAGTTTGATTGTGGTCAGGAAATGAGCAGCTAATGAAAGGCACAGTTGCAGGAACTCTGGGGTCACATTGGAATCGCCAGGTGTGGATAAGATCCCACTTCTGTGTGGAATCTTCACAAGGAAATCGCACTGGAAGAAAGTCAACTGCGATTTCAAGGAGCTGGGTGTTGGGAGAAATAGGATGATGATGGTGAACTGAAAATTCAGACCCAGAGAAGTTCTGGAGACCAGTGTGCACCGTGGTGACAACAGTCAATAGTATTACAGCGTGACAGGAATTTGTTTAGGAAGACCTTAAGTGTTCTTTCTGCACAAACACAAATAAATGGCCACTGCCTTCAGTAATGCATGTGTTAGCTAACCTGTAATCATTTCCTAGTATATACGTACATCAGATCAGCACATCGGTATCTTAAGAATACTGAAGTTTATTTGTCAGTTATACATCAACAAAGCCAAAGAGGAAAGACGGACAGCAGATGGGGGCAGAGCCACAGCATCCAATCAATGAGTAAAACCTTAGCATCCGACAGACCTTAGCAGAGAGACACATGTGCTTCTGTGTGTGCACAAAAAGCTCTCTAGCATAGTGGCTGGCGGGGAGAAAATGCTTCTTTTATGAATGAGAAAATGGATGAATGAGGACAAATGTGAGCCAATGTTCTCATAAGTGGAAGAGTCTCTGACCCAGCTGCGTAAAATTCTGCAGACATGGAGAATTTACTAGAGTCTGGGTGCAGTGTCAGATGCCTTTAATCCCAGCACTCGGGAAGGAAAGGCAGGAGGATCTTTGTGAGTATGAGACAAGGCTGGTCTACATAGTGAGTTCTAGGAGAGCCAGAGCTACATAGCGAGACCCTGACGAGAGAGAAAGAGAGAGAGAGAGAAAGAGAGAGAGAGAGAGAGAGAGAGAGAGAGAGATATTACTAAGACCGTGGATTACTGATACAATTCCAAGCACCGATGTTTGAACCCTAACTATCTCCATGATTATGGATTCCACTCCAACCACATCACATGTCCATAGAGAATGTTTGATTCATAAGACAGCTGCATCATCTCACAAACTGACTATAATAACCATCATAAGAGACGTCACTTTGCCCCATCCTTTAATGTTTGGGTGATAATTTAGCACAACATAAAATCCCTTCTTGCCACTGGGTTCCTCTGATTGCCAGAGTCTGAAAGAGAAAAAAGATGAAGGTAATTCTCACAACAATACTTTGAAAAGGGATAGAGGCAATAGGGGTCTGAAAGCTGTGAGTGAACTTTGTGGAAATCAAGGTCATGGGTGCCCAAATTGCCCCTCCCCCACTACACATGCAGCTTCTCCTCCACTTGAATCTCTGGCTTTTCCTTGAAAACTGAGCACACAGCACCTTATTGTATTATGTAGAATGCAGGCAAGTATCCCAAAGGCTCACCTCTATTTGATCATTCCTACACCCTTTCTAAGGCTTCCTTATCTGATGAAAATATTTCACATCAACACTATGGACCTATAGTTTTATCCTTTTCTAAATAACATTTTTATTTACTCTTTGAGATCTTAATACAACATGATTTGATCATAGTCTTTCCTGTCCCCATCTTCCTCTGGACTTTCCCCAAACTCCCTACTCACTCAACTTCATGTTTATTTTCTCTCATTAAAAAAACAACAAAAAAAA
>CABHPH010108546.1:0-28714 GCA_902168325.1 Peromyscus nudipes | reverse complement strand
GCTGGAATTGTAGCTCAGTGGTAGGTAACTTGTTTGCCTTCTATGCACAAGGCCCTTGGTTCAGTCTCTGTTATCACAAAAGACCATTAGCTCAGGCAGAAATAACAGACATAATAAAGTATCATCATATAAATGGCATATAGATATTTTATGTGTCTATTTCATCTTACTCAGAATAAAGTTATCTTTAGTTCACCTTGAAATAGAATAGTGTGAAATCATGAAGCCCATTGGGAAAACCTATAATCCGTTGTTTTATTTGTTAGTACAGCTCAGTAAAGAACATGGCAGCTACTGTTAATATTAACACCCCATGTATTGAGGCCACGGATGCTATTCAACATTTTAAATGCACTGACTAGGTCCCACAGCAGAGAATCATGTGGTCTCAGATGTCAATGATGAAGAGGGATGGGTTGAATCAACCTATTTTTGCCAACAATGCAATGGTCAGTTTCAGTCTCAGTATCATTTACTTGTTCCTGTGACTTCAAAAGCCAAACCTATTTTAAGATGTAGAGCCCAGACTTTGCAGAGACAATCCCCTACCATGCACTCACTGCCATCTAGAGTCATCCTGAAAGGCAAGCTGACAGCCTGAAAGCCACCTCAAAGCTCAGAGCCCAGCAAGCTCTCTCCATTCTGTGTACTCCCAGCCTTTCTAAGCAGTCTGGGCCTGTACATGCCATCTTTCAGGCTCTTGCAGCAATATTTAAACCTCTAAAGGCTTAGGAAATATTCTTTAATCCCTTCCCCAAACATGATTTAGGTGCTTTTGATATTATCTGCTATCCCCAGACTTCCTAGTGTTTTGCAAGTTGTTCTCAGGACTGCCTTCCAGGTGTAGCTGTTTGTGGCAGAGACAGAGCCTGGGGCTTTCCTCCAAGTAGGGAGTCTGCAGAGAATGGAGTTGCCAGCTGAGATTGTCACTGAATCAGCTTATACTTGATGTGTAATTGTTTTCATTGTGATATATTTAAAATAAGTTATTTCCATAGATCAAACATTAACTCATTAAAGCTGTTAGTCTAACTTAAGTTTCTTCCAAAGGAACCATTTATATTTATGTGGCACCATATCTTGATCCGTGAAAATCCTCAGATTCTCAAATCTTCAAGTCCAGGACTTGGAAGGTTGTAAATCAAATGGAAGTCTTCAGTGCCAAGGCTGACTGTGTTTAGGCATGATTTCCAAGTGTTTGATCCTGTTGGGAGATCCCACTTGCTTCATAAGAAGTTCATTCGTGAAAACACTGAACTCCAAGGGCCTTAGTGATGGCTGCTCTCTGAGTTCCCCAAGTTGATCACCTCAGGCAAGAGCCTCTCCTGACAGAACAAGAGACTGTGCAGTATAACTGAGTCTGGGGACTTCCTCTAAGCCCAGTGGCCCCCAGGGATTCTGATGTGTCAGCTTAGTGGAACAACTTTAGCTCTGTCTAGTCCCTCAAGTTATGAGTGGAGAAATGAAAGCCTAGATTAGTTCCTTAAAACAGAAGTCAGCAAACATAGAAAATGGCCAGTTGCTCTTCCTGGGCCATATGGTTTCTTTCAGAATTGTTCAATTCTACTGTCGTGCAAAAGCAGCTATAGACACACCACATAATGGCTGGGTTCCAATGACAACTGTGAAAGCAGGTGGTCAGCAAGATTTGACCCATGAGCCAGAGTTTGCCAGCCTATAGCTCAGATTTCTGAATTGGTTAGTAGATGCCCATATGCTAGGCCACAGACATACCAACTTTGAACAAATGCTGTTTTTCCATTGGATTCAGTTTTCATTTTGGAGGTGTGTCTATAGTTTGAGTTCTGGAGAGGTTTAATTCATGCCATTATATAAACTAGGCAGTTATCTTCCAGACTATGTATGTTCTCACAGAAAAATTTCATTTACTTTGTCTTTGTCAGAGGTCCATTTGATTTACAACCTTCCAAGTCCTGGACTTGAAGATTTGAGAATCTGTGGATTTTCACGGATCAAGATATGGTGCTACATAAATATAAATGGTTCCTTTGGAAGAAACTTAAGTTAGACTAACAGCTTTAATGAGTTAACGTTTAATCTACAGAAATAACTTATTTTAAATATATCACAATGAAAACAATTACACATCAAGTATAAGCTGATTCAGTGACAATGTCAGCTGTATTGACTAAATTTTAAATAGTAGTCAGTGTTTCTAATAGAGTAACTGGGAATATTCCTGTGAAAGACAAGTTTTCAGCCAGAAAGTCAGAACTGAAATGATATGGATAGATGATCATGGCTGTCCTGATACTCACTCTGTAGACCAGGCTGGCCTCAGACTCACATAGATCTGTCTGCTTCTGCCTCCGAAGTGCTGGGATTAAAGGCATGTGCCACCATCACCAGGCAAGAAAAACATTTTCAAAGGGAGATAGAGATCTTGTTTTTCTCTTTACTTGGTAATGAAATCATTTGTAGACTTCTCAATTTTTTATTATTGAACTAATGGCCCATGGGGAATATTTTATTTGGATTTCCCCTGAATAATTCTGAGCAAATTTGAGTATTATGCCTAATAATATGTCCTAAGGGGATTTACATTTTTTTAAATTTACATTTTGAGAATTTCATACAACATATTTTGATCATACTCTTTTCCCTACTCCAATTCCTCCCAGATCCCCCTCCATCTCCTTACCCACTCAGCTTCATGTTCTTTCTCTCTTTCAAAAACAAGAAAGCAAATAAACAAACAAACTCATAAGCATAGATTAAGGCTGAGGTAGCAGAAATGAAGCCATCATAGTTTACTTTTTGGAGCATTATGTGTTCAGATCTCATGACAGTTTTGGTCTTTTACCCCTTTTGGTGTAACTCTTCTTCCAAAATACACTCATTGAAAAGTAGTTAAAAGGTTAAAAAAAAAACATCAAATCTAGTCTTTTACCTTAGAGACTGGCTGTTCTCTGTTTGGTAGTTACCTTCATAGCAACTTTTCAGAAAAAGTGATTCTATCCCTCTATTCTGTGTCTGCATAATATCTTGCCTATCTTCTTCCCATCTTGCAAAGCTTACCACTGTGTCCACAATACATACATAATATAAAGTGACTTCCTGTCAGTAGTTTCTCAGAGTGACTAAAGAATAGAGAAGGTAAATCAAAATCAATTTTCCCCCACAGAGCCATGTCCCTCACCATCACTGCACTGGATGGGTCAAGGGGAAGCATTACTGAGAAAGGTAATGTAGAGGAGAATCATAGCTGATACTATAAAGGGAGGAATCACAGATAATAATCAAACAGATTGAGATATCACAGATAATAACAACATAGAAAAGGACCTTATATTTATGAGAAACAGGGGTAGATTCCAATAATCTAGTACTCAATTTGTCTACATGCATAATAATGACTACTAGGTTTGTCCACACAGTTAAAGTATTTATAGTAACAACAGGTCATATTCAACGTCTTATACATGTCTTCTCTACAGTTCTCTGATATGACAAGCATGAGTTTGCAACCTTTAGAAGTATTGGAACCTGGGGTTGCAACACACTATCTTTGAGGCCTTCTGCATTAACCTACTTGGCATTATTAGGTTTTCCCTATTTTTATTCAGTTAAAGGTGATTTGTAGTCTCACCAACTTTAATTCAAATTTTGGCTCTGACTCAGATAAGCCTGAATTTGAGAAACATTCTGAACATCATTAAATCAGAGTTCTCAAATTTAAAAAAAAAAACCTAAGCCTAGGAAGATCTTCCTCTCATAGCTTATGTGAGAAGTGTGTATGATTATGATTGGGCCCGTAAAGAATTAAGAAACCTGTTGTTTCAAAAACTGTCAATATATTGTAACAAATGATTATCTTCAGTGCGATGATGATGATGATGATGATGATGATGATGTTTCTTTTTGTCATAACACTGCCAAGGCTTCAAGCTGTTTCTTCTTTTCCAAGTGTCTCTGTTTAGAAGTACATGACAGAAAATAATGCTAGAGTTTTTCTTTGTTCCTGTGTGTGATGATAGCAAAACCTAAATTTGTTCACTCCACCCTGTCTTAATCTTTGATTCCTGAGTCTCAGAGTCTCTTTTCAGAGAGCAGTAATTGTCCCATGATGAGAGTTATATATCCCTAAGGGATTCTGTGAAATGAAGTGTTCCAAAGAAATGTTCTAGAAGATGAGTGATATGAGTTCATCACAAGCACTTCTTCTGACAAGGATGCGTTATGTGACAACCACTGAAGCTTAAATTGGTCTTTATCCCAAGAAGTTCTGAACATGAGGTTGTTTTTGTAACACAGATGATAGCTGTAAAAAAATATGGCAAAAATTTGCTTGCTTTGTTTGTTTCACAGCATCATTGAGAAAACAGCTATAAAGACTGTCTAAAGGAAAATGATATAGCTGTACAGGCTGTGATCATTAAATGGCAGTCAAGTGAGTCAATGGTTAATAAATAGCTAAAATATAGATACCATCAAGAAACACAAACAAAGCATTTCAAAACCTATTCCCCCAACCTATCATTTGACTGTGTCCCAATATTGGCTGTGTGTGTTGCTGCTCTGAAAGTAATTATCACTTTTAAATATCTTGAACATTTTTCTAAATAATAATTTCTATAACATGAAGGCAGCAGCAACCACAGTGAACAGGTAGACAAAAGCTTTTAGAAAGCAAGAAAACAAAATATCTGGATTGTTGTCATTGGGCATTGAATTCAGGCTCTGCCTCAGGAAAAAACTCGCTTTGGAGGAATTGCTTAGAATGTTTTTTTTTCTTCTTTCTCCTCAGTTCCCTTTTCTTTTTCTTCACCCAGAATCCATCATCATGTCACTATGGACAAATATTCTATTTTGAAGATATTCATCAGGAAGTGTTTTCTTCTTTAAATTTTGTGACCTGAATACTTTTTATAACTTTTATCGTAGTAGCAGGCAAAGAGAAATTACTAGATATCCTTAAGGGACATGGGAGTCTGTCTGGTATTATACATCAGAGAAAAGTGAAACACAGAATCATATAATTTTATTTCAATTAGGCAGGACAAAAGACACAGGCTCCAGGAAACTTCTCTTTGTCCTTAGAATCATAACAGCAAATGTACTGACAGTCTTATTTACCTGGACTAGAGGTCTCACATTTAAAGAAAGAAAGACAACAACTTTCTGTAATGGTCTGTATTGGGGAATTTTATTTATTTATTTATTTATTTATTTATTTATTCAAGAATTAAACCTTTATTTATTAAGTCAAGAATTAAATAAACAGCTTCAAAATACCCATAACAAGCATTGAGATTGAAAAAAAAAACACTCTGAAAATCCCAGGACTAGATATATTCACTGATGAATTCTACCAAATTTTTTTTTTTTTTTTTTTTTTTTACCTGGGGCTTAGTAGAGACCCTTGGCTCAGCCGGGGAGGAGGGGACTAGACCTGCCTGGGCTGAGTCCACCAGGTTGATCTCAACCCTCGGGGGAGTCTTTGCCCTGGAGGAGATGGAAATGGGCGGTGGGCGGTGGGGTGGCGGAGGCGGGCGAGATGGGAGGAGGGAGAAGGGGGGGGGAATCTATGGCTGATATGTAAAGTTGAATTGTATTGTAAAATAAAAATAAATAAATAAATAAATAAATAAATAAATAAATAAATAAATAAAAAGTATTGGGGAATTTTAAAAGATTATTATGTGGTGAGGGAAATTTCTTTTCTGGTCCAATCTATTTGGTGTTATTAAGCTTCTTGTACCTTTATAAGCATGGCCGTCTTTAGGTTAGGAAAATTTTCTTCTATGATTTTGTTAAAAATATTTTCTGGGCCTTTCATCTGGGATTCTTCTCCTTCTTCTATTCCATTGGCACAGGAGACAACTTCCTGAACAGAGTAGCAACAGTACAGGCACTAAGATTGACGATTAATAAATGGGACCTAGTGAAACTGAAATGCTTCTGTAAGGCAAAAGATACTGTATTCAGGTCACAAAATTTAAAATGGCAGCCTACAGAATGGGGAAAAGATTTTAACCAACTCCACATCTGACAGAGGGTTAATATCCAAAATATATAAAAACTCAAGAAACAAGATACAAACGAACCAAATAATCCAATTAAATATGGGGTACATATCTCAACAGAGGAATCTCAAATGGCTGAGAAAAACTTAAAGAGATGTTCAACATCCCTAGTCATAAAGAAAATGACTTTGAGATTCTGTCTTACACCTGTCAGAATGGCTAAGATCAAAAATACAAGCGACAACTCATGCCAGCAAGGATATGGAGCAAGGGAAACACTTCTTCATTGCTAGTGAGAAATCAATATGGCAATTTCTCAGAATATTGGGAATCTATCTACCACAAGACTTAACTACACAGGGCCTAGGCCTATACCCAAAGGTGTAACATGAATTTTAAAAGGTCTTATTAATAAAAAAAAAAACCCAGAGCTAGATATTGGGGTCATAGCTGAATGATCAGAGACACAGAACAAACCACAGCCAACCTCACCTTGCCAGCTCCTCAGCAATCTTGTTTACTCAGACTGAAAACTTCTGAGTCCTCACCCCTGAGGGTCTCAGTTGAACAGCTCTAAAAAACCTCTAGTTTCTAGTCCTCCCGCCTTACATACCTTTCTGCTTCCTGCCATCACTTCCTGGGATTAAAAGCATGTGTCTTTCCCAAACAAAGACATGAGATCTCAAGCGCTGGGATTAAAGGTGTGTGCCACCACACCTGGCTCAGTTCCCAGTGTGGCCTTAAACTCACAGAGATCCAAACAGATCTCTGCCTCCCAAGTAATAAGATTAAAGGCATGTGTGCCACCACCGTCTGGCCTCTATGTCTAATCTAGTGGCTGGCTCTGTCCTCTGATCCCCAGATAAGTTTTAATTTGTTAGAGTACAAATAAAATATCACCACACAAAGGACACTCCCTCCTACCACAAGGACACTTGCTCACCTATGTTGATAGCAGCTTTATTGATAATATCCAGAACCTGGAAACAACCTAGATGTCCTTCAACTGAAGAATGTATTTAGAAAATGTGGTACAAATACACAATGGAGTACTACTCAGCTGTAAAAAACAATAACTTCATGAAATTTGCAGGCAAATGGATAGAACTAGAAAATATCATCCTGAGTGAGGTAACCCAGATCCAGAAGGACAAACATGGTATCTACTCACTTATAAGTGGACATTAGCTGTAAAGTAAAGGTTCTGTGTATTTAATTCCAATAGCACAAAGTACTCTATGGAAACATTGCATATATTAGTAGCAATGAGCAAATATTTCTTTTGTTTTTATAACTATTTTGGAAAGCCATACAATTGCCAAAGACAGCATATACATGGTCAATTTGGACTCATCCCAGCCTTTTAAAAATCTGCAAAACATATTAATAGTTACAATATGTAGACATTATGGTTATTTCGTTTTTTAAACATGCCTTCCAGTTGTATGTTGTCAACTTTTGATTTAGGTTAAAATTCTGTAAGAATGTAATCATTATGATCCAAGTGTGTTAACTATTTTAAAGGTCCATTATTTTGCAAAATCCATTCTATGTTGAAAGAATGTTGTTGACCTCAGTTTCATTAATGAGAATAACATCCCCACCAGATCATTTAACTAAAAGATGGTAAAATGGCTTTCTAGAAACAAATGTGTCAGAGTATTGAGGAATCCAGTGGAAATAGCTAGCAACGAAGGTCTCCTAAAATCTTTGAAGGAAAATATTCCTCTCTTGAAGCCCTATCCACCCTTGCACTCCTCAATCTGACCCTTGCACTCCTCAATCTGACTCTTATTTCTACATATGCTAAAAAAATTATACTTGGGATTTTGTATTTTATGATTTGAACTCATTTTTGTAATTTCTTTTTACATTTCCAGACAGCAGCTTGAAATGAATACCAGAAATGCAGGTCCATCCTGGCTTATGTGTTTAGGAAATACTTTGTTAAATTACACAGTGGAGCCAATTTAAAACTACTGTAGAACTCCTATTTTAAAATCCTATTGTACCTGAGAATAAGAGGAAAGACAATGCTTGTCAGTTGTAACTTAAAACTTGTGGTTTTCAGCCTTGATATACATAATTAGTTATCAGAAAAGATTCTGCCATACATAATCTGCCTCAGAGTACATTGAAGAGGATTTTCTTCAGATGCAAATTTTAAAGTTAGATATTTCAGACACGGAGAAGCTGCATTTGCCAGCTGTGAAACACTTGGGGAAACCTATTATCCACACCTGAACTTGGCATTGTCTGTAATTCAAGGACCTCCTAGCCTCATGTGCTAACACGCAGCAGCACATTCCAGGTTAGAGCAGAAGAGAAGCCTCTTTTTAGCTCATGGACAAAAAAAGCGTTAGTGTTTGAAACAGAGACAGATGACCTATTTCATTGTTGTTCTTTCTATAGAATGCTACAATGCAAATAACTAGAACTTTCTGGAAATGTCAAAAAATATTTTATAAATATCACTGAAAGAACCTCCCACTCTTAGGTAGCAGTAGCTTCTCTCCATATCCTGAGACCGTCCTGTACTGCAGAAATTCACTCTCAGGATTTAGGAGTAAGGTGCCACATGATTTTGAAAGACTGTATCTGATGATGACCTTCTTGTTCACACAGTCTGGAAGCAGGCTGGTAGCACATCACACCAAAAGTGATAGTGCACATGTGTGTGTGTATTCTGGTCTCTCCCCATCGTTAGGTGTCACCAGTATGCAACCATGAAGGCTCCTCACTGGTGACCCTATCTAGTCCTAATAATCTCTCAAGCCTCACCTCTGAACATCATAGCCAGATTATGTTTCTACCTTCTTTATAACTCACAATGGGAATAAAATCTCAAGACATGAACACTTTAAGCAGGGAACACAACCACCCACGCAAGCTGTATCCAAAGCCAAGTGTGGTGGCACACTTCTTTTGTCACAGTTTGAGGCCACCCTTGTCTACATTGGAAATTTGAGATCAGCCTGGGCTATGTACCAAGAACCTGTCTCTAAAACCAAAAACAACAAACAAAAGTCTTTGGGTTGATGCTATAAGAACTGTTAAGAAGTTGAGGATTTCTCAGATCTTGAAACCTTCCAAAGACCAGCTGTCTGATTTAACAGACCGCTTGTATATAGTAATGAACTGAGACCCTGTTATCTGTAAAACAGGATAGTAAACATATTACTTACTGACGCTACTAAGGCAAATAACTAATCTTAATTTGATCTCTAGTCTCAGGAACTAAATGGTTATTAAGATGCATGCAAACAGAGGGGTAGGGATATAGCTCAGTAGTAGAACATTTGCCTCCCATGCTAGAGGAGCTGGGGACTGACCTATCCCATTATCTTTCTTTTTTTTAAGATTTGTTTATCCACGTATTTATGTTTATGAGTGCTCTGTCTTCAAGCACACCAGAAGGAATCGGATTCCATTACAGATGGTTGTGAGCCACCATGTGGGTACTGGGAATTGAACACAGGACCTCTGGAGGAGCAGTCAGGTGCTCTTAACCGCTGATCCAACTCTCCAGGCCCCCCATTATCTTTCTAACTCTTCAGCACAATGCTGACTATAGCGAGAATCAAATTTCTTTGATCTACTAGGTCTAGAGCAGGTTCCTAAGTAGATCTTTTCCAGAGCAAAGAGTTTGTGTTAGCCTAGGATATTCCTGGGGGATCAGTGATCAAGAGCAGGAGTATCAGATTCCCTAATAATATCTCTTCATCTGTTTATGATGAGGACTGTTATGTACCCTTCCCTGGCCTAGAAATGGCTGTGGATCAGAGGCTGGCCTCCAATAACAAAGTAAAATCTGCCTTTTTCATGAAGATACCCATTCTACATATCATAACACAATTATATCAGCCTCTCCTAGGGCATGTTGGGTTATCTTTGTCTCTTGAACACCAGAAGCAATTTTTTGTTAAACCAACCTTAAAAGGATATTGCTTGCCTAATAGGTAAGGTATAGATAGTGACAAACAGTGTCCATTTTCAGGCAGCTAAGAGATTATTAATAATTACATTTAATCATGCAGAAAATTTAAACGAGCGACTTGGTTTTGTTTATTTATTAGTTTATTGGTATTGCTGCTGGTGGTAGTTTTGACTTCAGAAACAGCTCAATTTGAGAATTTTGTCCAATTCTCCATATAACTGTGTTAAGGTAACTTGTTATTTTGAAGTGCTGAGTAACAGTGAGATCCCACAGGCCAAGGGCAAAGATGGGAGGGGTGGTGTTTTGGGCATCCCACCTTCTGCTCTAACCCACAAATGCTGGTCAGAGGGCAAAGCTAACAGAAGCCAAGTCACTCTGTAACAGTTCCATGATAATGTGTTATCATGAAGTTAAGGTAAACTCTCTCATTTTTTTTTGTTTTTGTCACATATAAAAGACAGTCCCTAACATTGATAATGCTTACTATATGTTGATATTGTTTTCTATGACCATCAACATTGTCTATTTAGCTTCAAAACTTTGATTTAACAATTACACTTCCAAGACTGTATGTCATTGAAAATTTCAGTTTGTGGAAAGAATGACCATTAATTGAACATTTGTTTATAGTAAAAGTTGGAATAAAAATATCAATTTATAGTGGAGGTTTGATTTCCTTACTGACCATTAAGTAAAATCAGATAACACTGCAAAGAAAAATCAGATCAAATATTGTAAATCCTAGTGCTAACATGATTAAAGCAATATTTGGAGGTCATGGGTAGTATACGTTCTTTGATTATTAACAGAAATGAGGGTTGCTGCAGGGAGATGGATCATTATTAAGTCATCTGACTGATCTAGAGCCAACAGCACCATCTAATGATTTCATTCCTGGATCATCTTTAATATGTAGAATTAGAGATGTCTGAGAAGAGGTGGCTATTATTATAATAGCAGTTTCCTTCTCAATTGCCTGTGTTAAGTAAAATAGCATTGCATTGAAAAAGAGTGTATGTTTCTCAGTAATTCTCCAAAATCCCTTGTCTCATGATTCAATAAATCATCTCACACCTGTCAGCATGTATAGTCTAAGATTTATTGCGTGGTCCATTGTGTAGCAGATAGCTCTTTGGCTACAGAGCAATTTTCTGAAACTAATTTAATCAGTGTTTTTATAGTACAGTGAACTGGGGCTTGATGTTTCGAGTATGTACTGATGTCTTCAGAACCATATGACTTAATTCTATCCAATTTTGGAGTGGAATTAACATTTGGCTTCATGTGACTCCAGTTACAGACAGGAAATCTTCAGTTGAATTACTATTTGTGTAAATTTTTTTAATCAAACAAACCTCTATTTCAGCAATTATCAACCTGTGGGTTGCAACCCCTTTGGGGGTGGGGGGTCAAATGACCCTTTCACAGGGGTTTCCTAAGACCATCAGAAAACACACATATTCATATGGCTATTTGTAACAGTAGCAAAATTACAGTAATGAAATAGCAACGAAAATAATTTCATGGTTGGGGGTCACCACAACATGAGGAACTGTATTAAAGGGTCGCAGCACTAGAAAGGTTGAGAACCACTGCTCTATTTAAATAGTTATCCCTCTCCTGGTCACTGAAATGCTGTGCAAGAACAGAAAAAAATTCTAGGTTGACAGGAAGACACAATTAAAGGCCCCAACTGAACAATGGACACAGTTACTGGCCAATTAAAGAATCCAGTTTCACTGAAGTTGAATGTTCATTTTGTACTGTGCAGCTAATTATAGCTGGCTGTATTGGAGAAACTCTAAACCTATTATAGTATTGAGGATTTTACATGCCAGTTCAAAAACATGCTTTGATTGATTACGAATGGACAAAATTTTGAGTTTTGAAGCAATATAAACTTCCTCAGAAGGTTACTTCGGTGGCTCTGTGGCATACACTTTGGCTGAGCAAAAATGAGAGAAACGAAAGCCAGAATTCCATAGAAGAAAATGGTTAGAGTAATAACCTTGGGATGAAAGGGAAGACTGAGCCAGGAGAGGTGGCACATGCCTATAATCCCAGCACTTAAGAAACAGAGAGAAAATTGTGAGCTTGAAGCCAGCATGAACTACATAGAGAGATCCTGTCTTAATGAAAGCAACCCAAAAGGCCTTGGGCAGTGGTTGGACACAGGCATGAAGGAAAGGTCACACTGTAGAATTCTGCAGGAATTTACATCTGGAGAATTACATCTTTTGTAAAGCTAGAAGATGGGAAGACATTTCAAAGTGAAAGAGAATGCAGTTATGAAAGCGGAGTTTAAAATAACAAGGCAGCATCAGGACTAAGAATTTGTATAAAACTTGGAGTGAGAGATCAGCGTTTAGGTCAGAGTTGAGATCTGAGAACAGCATGTGAGTAGGAAGAGGAGAGAGTTGACACTGTAAAAATCAAATGTGTTAGGAAGGAGAAGCGAATATATGATGTCACCATTTTATCATAATTGGAAGTGGAATAGCATGTTCTGGCAGAAAGCACACTTGTGAGAAGGCTATGTCTACTCTTAATTTCTGTAATTGTGTACTTGAAAATTTGGTCATTTGCTATAAGTGGCCACTTATTAAAATAAAAAATTACACATTGGAGAAAGACAATGATTTATGAAAGGCCACAGGTTCTCTATATGGCTATGGGGTAAGTGGCTAGACCTGATTTGTTGGGTGTCTCAGGATCCTCTGACCTAAGATTATGGTAACAGTGCTAGTAAATCACATAGAGGACCTGTAGCCTTCCACAAATCAATGTCTTTCTCCAATATGTAGTGAGAGAGGCAGGGTGGACAAAAGCAGCAGAGAGATCCCTTAGCCATATCTTAGCTTCTCCACTTTCTCATTTCCTCTAAGAAAGCTGAGAAAAATATTGATCCCATTCAAGCTGAAGGATGTTGAGATATTGTAGATAAGTGGTTCTCATACTTGGATACCCGTCAGGATTCCAAAGTTGCAGCCAGTAGGTCTGGAGTAGGGTCCAGCAATCTCTTTCTCACCAGCACCCCAGGTGCTGTTGGTTTGCTGCTGTTGGCCCAATCTAACCCCTAAGAACTCCAGGCTTTCTTTCTGGAGTCTGTAGTGATTTGTAACTGTTATAATTGGCAAGTCTCTTGCAGTTCTCTGTATATTAGACAATTTCTTCTAACTGGCTTAACAGCCAATGCTACTTTTTAAAAAGCAACATTTACTCTCTGACTTTGACTTATTAGCAAAACATTGTGTAGGTAAACTAAAATCTATTCCAGGGAAATGAGAGATCATTCCTTTTTGAAGTACAATGACCCTTACATTGTCTTTGTTATGTATACATAAATGAACTCTATTGGGAAAATGGTTGAGTAAAGTTTTTTTGTAAAGTTCCGCAAGTTAAATAATTAACTCTCAAGAATTTCCCCTACTCAGGAAAGTAGTCATTAATCAAAGAAATAGTACTATGTTATCACTTTAGTTTCCATCATTGAAAATATTAGCATTTCACATTTTAGGCTACCAGGCTTTTTATGTTCGGAGTAGTCATATTACCAGAGTTGGTCTTTAAGAAATAATGAATAGGGTAGTGGGCCAATTCTTTTGCTAATAGAGACTGAAATTTGTTACCTAAATCTTCAGCTTTATATATTAAGAATATTGTTGAATTATAACGTCTATAGTATAACTCTGTTCCATATTTTATTTTTAATGTTCATTGATGTTTTGCCTCCATGTATGTCTATGTGATGGTGTCAGATCCCCTGGAACTGAAGTTACACACAGATGTGAGCTGCCATGTGGGTGCTCGGGATTGAACACAGGTCCTCTGGAAGAGCAGCCAGTGCTCTTAACTGCTGGGCCATCTCTCCAGCCCCACATACCAAATTTATGATACAACTGTTTCTATAAAGTATGACAAGTTTAATTTAGGTATTAGAGATACAGAAATAACACAACAAAACAATCCTTAAAATTCTTAGCAGTGGTGGCGCACGCCTTTAATCCCAGCACTCGGGAGGCAGAGGCAGGCGGATCTCTGTGAGTTCGAGGCCAGCCTGGGCTACCAAGTGAGTTCCAGGAAAGGCGCAAAGCTACACAGAGAAACCCTGTCTCGAAAAATTAAAAAAAAAATTCTTAGCAGTAACAATGTATGTTTCCCTGCTAGCCACTGTTTTAGAAAAATTCCTGCCGGGCCGTGGTGGCGCACGCCTTTAATCCCAGCACTCAGGAGGCAGAGCCAGGTAGATCTCTGTGAGTTGGAGGCCAGCCTGGGCTACAGAGTGAGTTCAGGAAAGGCACAAAGCTACACAGAGAAACCCTGTCTCAAAAAACCAAAAAGAAAAAGAAAAAGAAAAATTCCTGATATTTTCTGTGATAAATTCATATTTCTATATGCAACTACCTGTGATTTTATTTCTGTACTTTCTATAAACATGGAAAAGCACTATTTTAGTTTGAATAACTATTAAAGCATAAAACTAATAAATTGCACTAACCATTAATTTTTGTTGATTACACTGCTAAGCTTATGACTCGGTTGTAAGAAGTAGTTTTCACCATTGGCTGCACATTAGAATATCCTAAGAAGCTTCGGAAAGCTTCACTCCTTGAACCTCTCCCAAGGCCAGGTTATTCAGATTCTGAGTTTGTGAAGGTGATATAAACTAACCATCATGTTTTCTAAGTCCACAGGAAGTTGGGTATGAGTTCAAGAAGGAGCCCTTCACCTAGTACATGGCCATTATCTTGCTTCCTTCTATTACACCCACACTGCTTTCATTTCAACCTAGTGGCAATTATGTTGTGTGGATAAAGGCAACATCAGTCCTGCTAAAGACTGAAGGAAGATGCTGAGTAAAGGTAGGGAACTAAGGAACAAAGGAAGCAATTCATTGAAATTATTTGAGAGTCACACTTTCTGAATCCCAGGCAAGAGTCTGTCTTGGAAGGTTATTGAGAGCTGGAAAGCAACAGCAAACTTTCATATTCTTTGATTTTGTGAGATGTCTCCAAAGGAGAAATCTCTTAGATAACATTGATTTTGTAAATTCCCAACAGACCAGACACATGTTGAATACAATGGGATTTTCATTTTTTTAAGCCCCAAACTGTAACCTCCTTTGGCTTTAAATATCTTTTGCATCACCAATGAGAGAGTGTGAGCATTGTGAATAATATGAACTCTTCCTGGGAATACTACTAATTCAAGAGCAAAGTTGAACACATATTTTAAAAATCATTTTCAGCACCTGGGCCAGGAAAGGCAATTCCTATAAAACCTAAAACTCGGAAAGGTAAACATTGCTATATAAACAAAATAAGTCAGAGTTACCTATGCAAGATTATTAAATTAAATTTTTTGGCTATTATTTCAGCTTGAAATATATTCACAGTATTCATTTGAACCAACATGACATACTGGATGTGAGGTTCTGTCTTAAAGAAAAGATTTTGTCATCCTACAGTATCTGAATAACAAAAATGTATTTGCATACATCTAAGGCTATGAGACTACTTTGAGATTCAGGTCTGATAAAAATGTTGATGATATCAATAAACGCTGTTTAAGTAAGGAAGGCTAGAACATGTTTATTAATGAGTATCTGACAATGTCATCGTCTACTTAAGATGGAAGAAAAGGAGATAAGATCAACATTATTCAATCCCTGAATAATGGAGGAAGTAAAACTTGAAAGGACATATACAAACAACATGTATGACATCCATCAATATCAGGGGATTTTATTGACATTAATTATACAGTGCTCTAAGCCCCCCTTAAAGATCTATTTTATGATTAAAGAAAAAAAAGCTGAGGGAAACAGCATCAATGGAGAGAGTAATTAACAAGTGATTCCAAATTCTATGTGCCCTCTCAACTCATCATACTTAGTCACAAACAGAAAAATCCAACTAAGCTGTGACCATGTTCTTGGTTTAGCAATTTGATTAGATTTGAGAGCAAAGTTTCTTTTTCTTCTTTGGTCTAAATTTTCTGCTGCCCCGAACAAAACCCACAAATACAACAACAATTTCTCCAATTATTGTGTTTTACCAGTTTTTTAGTTACTTTTGTCTGAAGTGAGATAAAAATCATTTTGTTAGTTAATGAAAAAGAGACCGAAAGATTTTTCTCTTTTCCAATTTTGTGTATCCAAAAGAGTAGAGTTTGAGGCATACACCCATATTCCTGTAGTTGAGGCTGAAAATGTTGTGTGAACTTTATTTTGAATCTTTTGGATAGTTTGAAACAGCAGAGAGAATGCTCTACATCTGCTTATACAAAAAAAGAAAACAATTTTCATCAAATACCCAAATAGCAAATATATTTGTCTTCAAGGACAAATCTTTAACTCTGCTGCTGTATGTATGTATGGAGCATGTATATTCCATAGGCACAGAAATATGAATTTCTTCTACTTTTCACGTGCCCAAAATCTCATTCTTCCTTTAATTTTCAAAAACTCATTTCTACGGGCTGGAGAGCTGGCCCAATGATTAGGAGCACTTTTTGTTCTTAACAGAAGACCTGGGTTTGGTTCCCAGCACCCACATGGAGGCACACAGCCATTGTGGCTCCAGTTCCAGGGGATCTGACATCCTTTTCTGGTGGCTCTGGGCACTGTATAAGATGATGCACAGACTTATATGCCCACAAAACACCCATACACATAAAATAAAAATAAATACTTTTGTTAATTGAAAATAGATTCTCTCATACAATACATCCAACCAGTTTCCCTACTTTTTTTTTCATTAAAAATAAACCATTTCAAAATGTGTTGTATGTGATGGTACATGTCTGTAATCTCAGCATGCAAGAGGTAAAGGCAGAAGTTTGAGTCCAGGCTGTCTCAAAAAATAAAGGGCAAAAATTACGAAATGTAAAATCATCTCTTATCTGGCAAGCCATAGGGGGAAAAAAAACAGGCAGTAGGTAGGCTCTGGCATGTTGTTGTATATTGCTGGCCTCTGGTTTAAGATATTTTAACTGTATAATTCTAATGGGAAAGCTTTTCACTTGAACAAGTGTAAATGGATTCAAGTGTGTGTGTGTGTGTGTGTGTGTGTGTGTGTGTGTGTGTGTGCATGAGAGACAGATACAGAGAGACCGAGAGACAGAGACAGAGAGGGAGGCAGACAGACAGTATTTCTTGAACCATGTGAATCTTACCTGACAAGTAAATCTTATCCTCTGATTGGCTGGCTATAACAGCCTTCAGTGCAGTGCTGAGAGGGGTACAGAGGCCAAAAGAGCAGCAGGGAAGCTGCAAAATCCCACTCTTCAGACTTCTTAGACGTATGTTGTGCCATCTTATAAAATGCTTAAGTGTTCTACCAACAATATAGTCATATTCTTGTTAACATTGTTCTCCAGACACAAACATTGCAACATCAGTCATTATATTTAAGTTAGAGATATTCAAAGATTCTCTGTTAATACAGCTTCAATCAGTAGTGATTCTCAAAACCGTTAAGTGTAGGGCTGGGGATGTATCTGACTTGTGGTAGAGCACTTGCCTGGCATTTGCAAGGTACTGAGTTCTATTTCTGGAACTGGGAGAAAAGGCCTAAATTCATTAATTAGTTTTTCACCTCTCACATAGGCAGAAATGGAGCTGGGAATAAGGAGTGAACTAAAAAAGGCCACTCATGTCTCTAGTACCTGGAAATAACTTGTCATTGAAACTACTAAAATTGTAACTAAATGAGTACAGCTATACAATGATATTTGTTTACCTCAATTAAAATTTGAAAGTATACCTAAGAACATAAACAGTATTTAAAAATGGTTCTCGGCATATTATTGACTACCAGGTTAGAAAAATAAACATTGAACTCCTGATGATGGAATTTATAAATATATAGAACTGATTTCGTGATGTTAATATAGAAATTTCAAATAAAATCTGACAAAAGTAAATACAGGATCACATATCAAAATGACTTAAATTGTAGTCCATGGAACACTAGACTTGAATTTGTATGCAGATTGTGTTTTATTAGGTTTTTGAAGTTCCCTGGGCGGCCTGCCTTGCCAGGGCATTTGGAAATAGTAACTATCATAACCAATGAAAAAAAGCATTAAAAATTAAACCAACACAAATCACGTGTATTTACAGTCTTTTGGGAATCATGCCTGAAGATAGCCTCAGACGCTTGCAATGTAATTAAAACATCTTAAGAGTTCAGTTACATATAAAGAATTTATGCTTTTATGCAGGTGGCATGTGTTAATACAAGTGTGTTTTCATATTAAAGATTGTGATTAACGTTCCTTAGAAGAAAATATACGGGTTGTGGCACTCGACGTGTCTATATCCTGATGGCGTTAGAGTGGTGGTATTAGGTGTCAGGGCTGCAAACACAGTTCCTGAATGTCGCTCTGAATGTTGTAGAATGAAACAAGCCAGATCTGTGTTTGCCTTGAAAGGTATCCAGACCTAATATTATACTTTAAAGACATTCTGAAGTATTGACTTCAGAATAAGAGCAAACATTCTTTAAGGCCTGGGAAAACCCAAAAGGAATTACTGAAATCTCCTATTTCACGCATACATTTTAATAGTAGTGTTCAATGACAAGTCATTAATTCCCAGCAATCCGACTCTTAGGTACAGGTCTCCAAAGGCTGAAATTAGGGGCATTTGTCTGCTTACCTTGCTGTTTGATTGGGTAGAAGTACAAAGCTCATCTGTTAAGTTGGATTTACTATTCTCTGTTGATGTCCACATCGATGCCTCAAGGCTTATATCAAAATTGGTGTAGAAATCAGCTGTCTCACCATAGATTGTTAAATTATTGACTCAAATAAACCTCACTAAGTATGCTCCACAAAATAGGTTAACTATGGCTCCATGAAAACGCATTACAAATGCATGCATTAAAACTAAAATGATAGGAAAAATCAATGCATAAAGAAGATAAGACAAATATCTTTTACAATTTATCTTTCAAAATTTGGCCTGCATTATTTTTTTTTTTGGTTAGTATTAAAAGATTTAATCTAACTGCTTGCATGCATGCCGTTAAAAGAACCATCCTGAACTGTTTGTATTCCTCTGTGGTGGTAGTGGTAGGCGGCTAGCATTTGGATGCAAGGAGTAGTAGCACACTCACTAAAACTTTACGGCATTAGTAAGCTTGTTTGCACTATAATGAAATACACCAGGCAGCTAACATTTTATGGAGAGAAAAGCTTTCCTGATTTTTCTTTTTATATTTTTTTAAGACGGCAGCTCTCTGTGTAGCCTAGACTGGCATGAACTTACAATCTTCCTGCCTCTCTGCTTCCTGGCTGCTAGTGAAGGAAAAGTTTCTTTAGTTCATATTCTCAGGAATCACGGTCATGGTACCTGCATAGACTGAATTCTGCTGAAGGACTCTTCGCAATGGTAGATGGCAATGGTGGAAGTGAACGCTGGAGTAAGGAATCACATCTTGAACTGAGAGACAGAGTGAATTGGGGGAGTCCAGACTCAATCTTTTATTTCAGGCCTCTTAAAGAGTCTCTGATGATTCTCATGAAAACCACTTTCCACGGTGTGTTACCCAGTGATCTCTCACAAAGCCCTAGCCATAAAAGTGCTTTCTACAACTTTCCAGTAGCATTCCCCTAGAGGTCACATCTTTAATTACAAATGGACCCTTGTGGACCGTCAAACCATACCCAAACCATAGCACTTGACTTTCTCAACAACTATTAGCATGTCCTTTCCTCTCACAGAATTAACAGTACTGTGAAAAACTCACCTGAGGATGACATTATGAATTAACCCTAGAAACAACTTGTTTGGGTCTAAGATAGAATTTGAAATAAGCCGGGCGTTGGTGGTGCACGCCTTTAATCCCAGCACTCGGGAGGCAGAGGCAGGCGGATCTCTGTGAGTTCGAGGCCAGCCTGGGCTACCAAGTGAGCTCCAGGAAAGGCGCAAAGCTACACAGAGAAACCCTGTCTCGAAAAACCAAAAAAAAAAAAAAAGAATTTGAAATAAATGTGGCAATGATTTACTACATTAGATTTCAGAAAGGATGTCTAATGAATATACAGTTTTTCACGCCAAATGTTCCCATGTGTTTATTAGAAGGTGTATGGTGGGAAGGAATAAGCAGAGACAAGTGTAAAGTAGGTACTTTGATGCACACTATGGTTTTGTTTTGCTCTTCTTTTCAGGAGTGCTTATTTCCTGATATGTACAAGCATATCACATGGAAGAGCATGTCTGTACCCAGGCTGAGAATCAAGCTGGGATCCACAGAATACTGTCAATGGCAGAAGCATAGTGAGAGAGTTCATTCTTAACAAAAACTTGCCCATTTAGATTAGAATGTAAAGAAGGCTTCATAAATAATCTGGCACCAACTAGTAACATTAGCATTCACTGAGAATTAGCACACAGACTCTGTGTGTGTGTAGCTAAGATGAGAATAGTGACATTAATACAATATCATGAGACTATTGAAGAAATTGCACTTGGTATTTCTAGGAAATGTAATCTGGGGTAGAATATAGTCTTATCGATACATACTAGTACACTAAAAATCTATTGGAGAAATATTTTGTGTAATGAAGGGAAATACTTTTTAGTTTGATGCTGGTGGGTTACAAATTTAGCTTTTATAATACTCATAAAAGTTCAAAGTTGAACTCAAGTTCTTTATTCCGTGTAACCAACAATTCTAGACCACTGTTTGTACTAGGATTTCTCTTGTGGGGTTTCATACATTTCCTCCTGTTTGTACCTTAGCAGGTTCATGAGGATAATGAGCCACAGAAAGGTAAAGGACTGCTTGGAGGTCTTAGAGCTGGTATCTGAATCCACACACTAGGCTTCATGTGATTAATCATTATGCTTCTAGGAGCACAATGTCTACAGGTCTCACTGATGTTGAATTTTCCTTGGATTGTTGTGAGTTCTGTCAAGTTAAGCTAGTCAGCCATAAACAAAAAGTACCTTTTTGTATTTTGTCTGCAGAGAATTTTTCCTGAGGCCCGTGTGCCTGTGTCTGCATTCTTACACAAAAGATTGGAGACAAAGATTAGTGTTTGACGTAAGGGGTGTGTGTGTGTGTGTGTGTGTGTGTGTACGTATTAATAGGCCAGAAAATGGTGACATGTTAGTTTTTATATTGTAGAGTCTGTACCAAGCTTTTACAACAACAGTTACAGGTCAAATCTCATTTACTCCTTGTTTTGTAAATAAAGTTTTATTAGAGCACAATAGTATGGTGTTCACTCATTTTGATACTCTCTCTGTGTGACTGTTTTTATGATGAAACAGCAACAGAACTGAATCATTGTTACAGATCAACTAAGACCAAAACAATCTAATAGTTCTATATGGCTCTTTACTGAAAAGGCCTTTTTTGAGAGTATAGTACCACTGTCCAATATTATGAATCACTAGCTTTGTGTTGCTGTGGTGCACTTGAAATATGACTGACAGGTATGAGTTAAGATTCCAAAGACTTAGCAAAAAGAAAGAAAAAAAGAGTATAAAATACCGCATCAGTGCTTACATATTGGTGATATTTTGAAACAATGATGTCATTAAGTTTAGTTTTACTTATTTCTACCTTTAAAGCAGTAACTACTAGAAAATTTTATATGTGAGTCAAATATGTCTCACATTAGATTTTTGCTAACAGTGCCAGTCTAGAACCTAGAATTTGGAGACTATGTGACCTGTAGAAACAGAGAGCTAGACATTAGTCAAGGAAGGAGAGATGATTTGCAAATATCTTTCTAAAGCAATGACCTGTCAACTCAACCATCCTCATCATTCCTCATCAAATACTCAGAATGTGTCAGGGATGTCCATACAAACAGTTGTAGTTGAGTTCTCCCAGAAGCAGACTCTAACTGGGAGTTTGAACTGGGAGATGATCCAAAAAGCACAGGGAAGGAAGAAGAAAGAGGGCATGTTAGTGAGCATGCTATTGTTATGGATCCACACATTCCTATCCACTGAAGCCCTGGGGGAGCTTTTATAGTCTAAGGCTCAGAGCGATCTCATCCAGAAAATGAGGGAGCTGTATCATTTGTCTACTAATTGCAAGTTCTTTGTGATAGAGAACTGATTCTAGGGGCACCAGATTCTCTTGAGTTTCCCCAGAACTGAAATATGCCTTTCCTGGGTCCAGAAACAACCCTGAGGCAGAGGATCACAGGTGCATGCATGAAAGAAAAAAGCCATCAGCAAACTTGAGAATAATGCTTGCTAAAGGCATAAATTTGAGCTCTCCAGTATCTTGCTGTGAGAACAGGCTGAAAGGTCTTTTTCCTTCAGTCAACAATTGTGTAGCTTACTGGTATATAGGTTCCTTTTCTCATATGACCTTAGTGATAGCATAAACATAGGTGGGTTGACCATTATCCTCATGTTATGTATAGGAAACTAAGCCAAAGATATATCCACTGATTTGCCAATTTGGAATGGCATCCCACATCTCTTCATGATCATAAATGGTCACCTATACTTCTGGCTTCTCTAAAGCTTGGCTTGACAAGAACATGAAAAAAAATATTGGTTGTTTTAAGGTAACAACAGAAAACTAAAGCTATTTTTTGTGTTCTATAGACTCTTAGAAATACATAAGAGGGGTTGGGGTTGGGGATTTAGCTCAGTGGTAGAGCGATTGCCTAGCAAGCACAAGGACCTGGGTTCAGTCCTCAGCTCCGAAAAAAAAAAAGAAATACATAAGAAAGTGGACCTTATGTAGGTAAGATTTGCTTGTTTTGTTTTGAGTCAGGGTTTCAGGTAGCTGAAGATGACCTTGAACTACTGATCCTCTGCCTTTACCTCAAGTGATGTAGTTCCAAGACTTCAACATTGAAAAGTGTTATCATTTTTTTCCCACAAAGCACATTCAAAATTAGGAGGCTAAAGAGCTGCTCTTGCCACCACTCAGGATATTAGTGACAGAGTTAAATTCCAGAAAACCTCCAGTGAAGTCCCTTAGTGGAAGTTTGTGAATGCATGGCTTAGTGAAGACGGGATTTTGTTACTGTCCCATTGCTCATGTTCTCTTCAAAAGTGTTGTCAGCCCCTTTGGTACTACATGGAAACAAATCTCTCTCCCAGCTTAATTTCTCTTTATTGTATTTCTAACTACCTCAGTAGTTCTTTGTGGACCTCAATAACATTTATACTATTTAAATTTGAATAACCTCACAGGATCTGGATAGGTCAACGTGCTTAAACCACAGGCTTTAGTCTTTGTATCAGCTGATTAAAAACAGATTTTATGCATGAAGTATACTTAATTATGGGAGGGGAAAGCAAGCAGATGTTTGTAAAATCTGAATGTGTTGGATTGCATTTATTTGGCTCTCTTTATGACCAGATTTAGAAAAGTTGTACCTGTGACAATTGAACTCTAAATGGTTAGATGATGTATTTCCCTAGAAATTTTCTGCTATGAATTGTCAGCCACGAAGAAAAGTAAAAGGATTTTCTAATATTAACACACCAAAAGAAGCTGATGATTTCCTCTTACTATAGTCATATCTAAACCAAAGACACTTGAGCAATGGGAAAGTCTCAGTCTCAGTCTCTGACTCTGTATTCATTTACTCCAAACAGTAGAAACACGCTGTGTGTGTATACACAACTGTGCTCATGTGCGTGTGTGGGAGGGAAGATTGGTTTGAAAACAATCAGGTTTCAACTAAACTGCTCTTGTACTCATTCTCTAAAGTACCTTGAAGTGTATATATATATATATATGTATATATATATATACATATATATATATACATATATATATCTCCAAGCTTAAGCATGAGAGGGAACATATCAAGGTCAAGGTCAAGAAATGGAATGAGGGGAATGGTGGAGACTGAAGCTGGACTGCTCCCAAGAAGTAAGGATGAAGTAGAACAGTGGGGATATAGGGAACACTTAGGGGAGTGGAGACTTCTTGTGGCAAAAGCCTCCAACAGTAGAAAGAAAAGATTCCTTATGCATACACTTGGCTCACACTACACCTCACACCTTCTCTGGAATTGAAGCCAGACGTGGAAGTGACATGGAAGGAAACAAGGCACTGAGCCAAAGCAGGATTTGTGCCTCACTTGCACATGAGTATCTTATGGGAGAGTACCTAACCTCAAATGTGCACCTTCCCTGGCTAGGCTACATCAATACCCAAATCACAACACAGAGAGTAAAGTTCACAGCAGATGAACTGTCAGACAAAAATTACAAGACACAAGCTAAACTCAGATCCTCAGGAAGCACTAAGCAAACACCAGGAAATGTGGACCTTCTCTTTCTCAGAAGAGTTTAATAATAAGTGTGTTTAGCTCTTTTGGAATTATGAGGGGAGTTGCATTCTTGGAACAGGAACAGAAAGTCTTTTTAACAAGAAAAGATATGTGATAAAGAACCTACTGGAAACAAAAATGTGCTCATTATAAAAATGATCATGTAAGCTTGGTATGGTGGTTCACACCTGTAGTCCAAGCACTTGGGATGCTAAGTCAGGGCCGGGGAAGGGGGAGGAGAGTTTGAAAAGAGCCGAGGCTACAAAGCAAGACTATTTCAAACAAACAACAAAAATCCCCAAACCTAAGCAATAAGATAAATTCCAGATTAATAAATTGAATTCTTAAAAATATAACCAGAGATTACTGCTTCTGGAACACTCATATTAAAAATAAGATGAAAATAATTTTCATTCTTACTATGCCTTTTTTAAGGGAAAAGTTTAGGAAAGGGAAACAAGCTTTTTTTTTATAAATTGTAGAGTGATTTTATATTTTTGTTGTTGCTTGTTTTTCTTTTGTTTTGGATAGAATCCAGGTCATTGCTAGGCAAGTGCTTTACCACAGGGCCGTACCCACAATCCCCATGTCTTCTTTACTAGACGGCATTATAAATCTGCTGAAGTCCGATATCTTGTTCACGGGATTTTCCTTTATTTCATGTTTTTGCTATGTTTCATTGCTTTCATTCCTCTTTGGTCTTGTCATATGATTCATGCTTATGGAGGAGTTTTCTACATTGTCAGGTCCACCTTTGTATCATCTAAGAAGTTGACACAGTTGTCCAACAAAAACTCCATGTCCGTGATTCTGTCCTCAGTTGAATGATTTCATCATCTTGGATTCCTCCAAGCAGCCATCAACTCTCCCCACCCTTCTTTTCTGGCCTCTCTCTCCCAGTTACACAGCCATCTCCCTGTGAACAGGAAATAGGGGTTGTTATTTTTATATCCCTAGTGTCTCTCTCTCAGTCTCTGACATTTACTGAAATCTTAATTGTTTGTTTGTGAATGGATAATAAGTGAATGGGCAGTATAAATGAGGAAAACATGGAATAAAGAAGAATGGAGAAATTTTAATGACTCTTATTCAGAGCAAAAGGTTTTTGTGGTAAAAAATGTGATTAAATATTTATTCCAGGAAACTTTAAATTTGATGCTCTTAAGGAACAGACATATATTAAGATTCATAATGTTGTGACTATAGTGTTCAAGGACATATGAGCTTGCACAAATAGAGAGAAAAATGGAAACACAGAGAATAAGATATATTATGACTGGGAAGTATGACATATTTGTGTGTCATATGTGTGAAAAGAACTCCTAGCAAATACTATAAATGGCTATATTTAACCATAGCTGGTCAATTCAAACCTGCTTTTAAGAAATTAACCTCATCTAAACCATAAATGGTAAATTTCAAAACTTGAAAATTAAGCTATATGGTGAGGGAATATATTCTTGATATTACTACTACTTCTGACTCAGACAAAGGGATAAGTATTGAACTATGTACTTTCTCCCAAGTTCAGGATCTATCAAGAACTTATTGATAATTATCCAATTAAATATAAATGAGTTAACACAATAATCATTAATAAAAATATAAAGTTTGAATATTTCTAGGAGAATCTTTGAAATACAACTTTTAAAATCTTACTTAAATTTATAAATACTTGAAATTGAATTAATAGCATTAAGATTTCTGAAAAATCTATCCATTATTTTTCTAAGGATGAATAATTTTGTACATACTAAAAAAGTATGGAGAATAACATTTCTTTCTTCTTTTTAAACAGCAAAACTTGGAGAGCAATCTCACCAGTCTCATTAAGAGGAATACAGAACTGGAGACCCTTTTGGCTAAACTCATCCAAACCTGTCAACATGTTGAAGTGAGTATCCACCCCCTACCCCCATGGTTTATTTCAGATGAAAAGTGCTAGCTTGAACTTTTTCTGTCCACTCAAAAACTTTAAAGGGGAAATCTTTCTTGGGGCTGGAGAGATGGATCAACTCTTTTTTTTTCTTGTTTTTTCAAGAAAGAGTTTCTCTGTGTAACTGGCCTGGCTGTCCTGGAACTCAATTTGTCACCCAGGCTGGCCTCAAACTCACAGAGAATCTGTCTATCTCTGCCTCCTGAGTGCTGGGATTAAAGGCGTGTATCACCACCACCCAGCTCCCTAAGAACACTTGCCAAGTCAGGTGGCTTATAGTCTCATAACTCCAGCTCAAGGGATCTGATACCCTCTTTTGGCCTCTACAAGTACCCTCACACATGCACACCCACACACTCATTCATGCACACAAAAATACAAATAATAATACTAAAATAAATGTTTTACAGAGAAAAATCTTTTAAAATCTTTTTAAATATTTTGCAAAAACCAAACATATGCAACCGATGAAATTGGAAAGAACTAGAAGCTTAGAGACTTTTTCTACAGCCAGGGCTGCTGAATCCCCATTCCTTTATAGCTCCCTCTTGATTGAATATTATATGTCATTCTTAATACTGTAGATTTAAATCACCCTCACAAAGAATACCCCTCCAAAGCACAGTTTAGAAGGTGTTTTGTAAGTTTACTAGGGCTGCCATAACAAAACGCTATATTCTTAAAAATCATAAACAATGTAAGTTTATTGTCTCATAGTTCTGGATGGCAGAAGTCTGAATTTCAGATGTCAGCAGGACTGTTCTATCTGTAGGCTCTATGAGAGGTCATTCCTGCTTCTTCCCATCTTCTGCTGGTTCGAACTGCAGCAATCTAGTCTATACCTCTATTGTCACATGCCATTCTCTCTATGCATCTCAGAGCTTGTGTCCAACTTTATATAATCAAGCCACTAAGGTAGGACCCATCCTACTCTTTTATGGCATTGGCACAGACAGTATTTCCAAACAAGGTCCCATTCAACATATAATTTTACATACTTTGTCTATACTACATTCTGCTTAGCTGTCAGGTAAGTGTCTGTGAAAACCCACCATGGCAACACTAACAGAACCTTGAGTGATTCTACAATGCATACGGCAAAATTGAAAGCCAATGGCTTAACCCATCTTTTTCCATGCCCTAACTCATACACCCAAATGAAAGCTTTCAAGCTATCTGCTCTTTAACCTAACAAAACTCGCTGCATGGTAGGTCAACTGCACCTGATATCTATATGTCCAAGTCCTTCTTATCTGTCCTTCAGTCACAAGTTGAGGGCCACTTCAGTTGTGAATATTTGTCTTGATTTCTGTATCAAAGTCACGTTTCTTTTCTCCAAGTCACAATATTTTATCAATAATCCTTGAATGAGTTTTTATTGGTATTTTGCATATTGGTTCAATCTTTTGCAATTAGAATGTGAAGCTTTGAAAATAAGGATCAACTATAATTCCTCTCTGAATTTCAGACTCTGGTACATTTATTTTGAAACAAAAGCTGAAGACCCCACCTATATGTATGTTATTTACTATGTATCCATCAGTTAAAAGATCAATTTAAAGTAAGAAAAGAATCTTAGGGAAATTGTTCTGGACAGATATGCCTGATGCCACTATACTCTTGCCAATTAGAGCTTTGAATGTTTGAGTTCATCTCCCCCTATAATATCCATGTATGGAGAGACAATGTATTTTTTTCAGACTCACCAAAGTGCATTTATATATTTGTATATACATATTCATACATATATATGTATGTAACAATAATAATCAAAGAAAAAAGAGGCTATTAACTTGAGAGTTGGGGGCCATGAAAGCATTGAAGGTAGGGTACCTGGGAGGGGCTAGAGAAAGGAAAGGGGGAGGAAAGTGATGTAATTCTCTTTTAAATTAAAATATATTTTTAAAAAATACAAAAAAATCTAGCATCTCAACTATACATTAGTCATCATGTCCACTACACAATCAGAAGTACTAGACATCAAAGACAGGAAAATTAAAAAGGAGAAAAATCCATCAAAGAAAATTACTCTTAATACAATATAGATACTGGAATTATGGGAGCAATTTTTAAACTTGAATGTGTGAAAATTTACCATTTTAACAACTTTTCCATTATTCAACATTCAATACATTTTCAATATTGTACGTCTTCTCACCACTACATCCAGAAATTTTCCATTATCCTAAACACATTTGTTTTTAAAACATTATGCCAAGTGAAATAAGCCAAATATAAAAAGATGAAGTTTGTGTGATTTTAAATTATTTGAAGTATTTGGAATAGGAAATTGAGGACTTGGCATAGAGGTTACCAGATATTTGGATGGGGAGAAATAGAGAGAGGTTCACTACTCTCAAAATAATGATATTTTGTAGTCATTTTTATCTTCTCTCATCAGTAACAATAAAATGCATGTCTTTATGTGCCCAGAACTATGAAAGCAGATTCACAATATAGTAGAAAGAATAATAAAGATCATAACATATTGGATGTCTGAAGATTCAGATAATAGCACAACTAAAGAACAGCACAGCAGCCAATCAGATGGTGATCTCATAGAAGGTAGCTTTTTTTTTTTTT
>CABHPH010108543.1:0-29092 GCA_902168325.1 Peromyscus nudipes | reverse complement strand
ACGAAATCAGTTATTTTGCTGTCCCTAGGTCATGTTTGGACCTTCTTATTCTATCTGCACTTTGGTCCATTTAGAAAATTAACTCATTTTCTGAGCATATGCAAAGATAAAAATTATAAGTTATCAAAAATGTTAATATGCAAATTAACCAGTGACTTTGTGTTGGACTTTCCTCTCCTTTGAGAAGGTGGCAAGCTCACATGGAATCAGTGGTGAAAGAATAACAATCAAATATAGCTAATACATCTGTATCTATAAGTATGTGTGTGTGTGTGTGTGTGTGTGTGTGTGCATTCTTGCGCATGCTTGCATTCTCCATTCCAAGACTTGGACATCTCAAATCACATTATCATGGCCCCGGTGGCTCTCTGGGTCTACTATGTGCACTGTTGGATTTTACTATTGCATTAGCATCATCTCTCCTTTCTTTAGATCCACACCTCTTTTGGAATAACAATCTTTATGCTTTTTGCTACCGACGTTGGAGATTATAGATTTTTCTGGTTCATTTTCTCTCTCTCTCTCTCTCTCTCTCTCTCTCTCTCTCTTTCTCTCTCTCTCTCTCCCTACCTCCCTCCCTCAATCCCTCCCTCCCTCCCCCTTCCTCCCTTCCTCCCTCCCTTTCCCTCTCTCCTCCCCTTCCCCTTTCTCCCTCCCTCCATCTTACCCTACCAGACTACCTCTCTCTGCCCTCTCTGCCCCTTCCTTTCTCCTCTCTTTCTGCCTCCTGATTTTGACTGTAAAATGAGCAGCTGCCTCGTGTTCCTGCCATGTCTTCCGGAAGGAGCATGCTCTACCCATGTAAGGAACTTCTGCTCAAACTCCTTTTTTCCATATATTATCGTCTTAATTAGCTTGCAAACTAGTAGATTCCTATATGACTTCATGCATTTGTGACTTGGGTTTACCTTTATACATTATCTCCCTACCCAGTCCCGATGTAAACCTTCAGCCCAAAGTGAATACCTGGTCTTTTCAAGTCACTTCAGTTCTGCTGTTCCCGTCGATTATGACTTCTAATTGTGTTTCAATATCAAAGGTTTCTTACAACCTTTTCACATGCCCTTCCTTTTGATTAATCCTTCTTCTAATTTCATTTCTCCATCTATCAATCCTTTCCCTATTTGAATCTTTGTGCTGCCAATGCTCTCGCTCTCTGTTTTCATTTTATTTCTATTCTACTCTTCCCCTTCCTTTAGTGTCTCTTCTCATGGTGTTTTGTTTCTAACTTCCACAAGCGGTTTCAACCTTTGCTCCCTGTTAAGATCCCTTCCAAATTTAGATCTTACCTGGCTGTTTCTCTAAGTTTCTATATCCATGACACATATGTCAAGCCTTTATGTGATAACTATTTCCTTATTGTTTTCCAAAGCTGTTGCAGAACAATTTTGTCATCCTTTAAAACTCCTGGGTTGCTTGGCTTCCCAGGTGTCATGCTTTCCCTTCTTTTCCTGGTTATATCATTACCTGTCATTCTTCAGAGCACACTTCTTTATTAATTGAGCATATCATCTCTCCCAGTACTATTGCTGGATAATTGATAAATATCAGCTTATCATTTCACATGTTGAGGTCTCAGATTATGTAAGTAGGAGAAATTTAGCAAGGCACCAGGAGTCAATCTTTGTCCGTCTCTTCCTCCTGTCAGTAGATGCAATGTGACCAGCTACCTCCATGACCTGCTTATGACTTGCTTCCCCTTAGATTCAACATTACTTTTTATCTGTTCCCAGCTCTGCTAGACAACTAATTCAAACAACGTACTCCAAACTCCAAGTTCCCTTTCTTTAATTCACTGCTACTAATTCCTTTTCTTTGGTTGTTCTCCAACTTAATAAAGAACAAATATTCTAAAATCCATTGTTGTTACGTGAGTCTTTTTATGAAGTTCATTATCATTTCTTTATCATTAAAATACACCTTCAATAATATTTTTATACATTTATGTAACTTTCCACTTCCCAATTCCTGGCAAAATCTCCTTCCATGTTAAAGCAAACTACTCACTTCTCTGTACATGAGAAATTGTGTGTGTAAGAAAATGCATGGGAGAAAAAAACACACCATAATGAGTAGATTCACTTTATAGTAGAAAATTAACTCAGACAAATTCTCAACACTGGTATCAATTAGAATACTATACTACATAATACCGTTGACTAGTTAGTTCATTTATTGACTCCAGTATGCCTCTTTATACTTTAGCACATTCCCCTTCATCCTCAGCTAATGACTTCTGTGCATACTTCTTAAAGAAAAGAGAATGAGCAGATGAGAACTGACTTATCTAAAAATACCAGCAAGTGCTACAGCATAAGTGCCACCTGCCCACACACTTGTTGTCCCTTCTGCTAGAGTGGGAGAATGTTTCTGCTGAAATTTAAATCTCAGCTCTCCACTTTTTACTTTGATTTCTTTTTATGCCACATTCCCAAGGACTTTCTGTGGTTCCCTCTGTCTCTTGTCTCAGTCACTTGTCTTTTTTTTCTCACTTTTTCCCTCAAGAAACACTTCAAATGACTCTTCTGTGCCTCTGTCCCTGTTGTCTTCTCTTCCCTCTTTAGTTGATTTTCACAGTTCTTTTTTCCATATGACTTAACTGCAATGGCTTTTATTACAGTCAACTGAAACACACACACACACACACACACACACACACACACACACTGGCACACACACACACACACACACGAGAGGTGTGGAAGAGAAACACTGGCACACTGGATAATTTTTATCAGCATTTAACCAAACTAAACATTAAACAGTTGATTATTCTCTTTTGAGTTTTGCTCACTTTGCACTTACATTAGTTTTTTTTTCTTTTCTTTATTTCTTTTATTCCTCTCACTGAGGTCTCTTTCTAAAACTTACATCTGGGCTGCTCCTTCAGTGAGGATTTCTAAGCCAGCCGTATCCAAAAATCTCTTCTTTGCTTTCTTTTCTGCATGTTTTATTTCTTCATCTGAGTTCACTTAGTACTGTAAAGGAAAATAATTTCCATAAATTCTGTCACCATGACAGAAGCAGTTTGACATTGAAATGTGAGTTGCTTCATGGTGTGATTTTTTGACTCAAGGCTTTTGAATGCCCTCCGTACCATTTGGATGAGAAGCGAGGTCCTAACACTAACCCGGGGCCAGCTTTCATTGCCCTTTGGTTTCCCTCCAGTATTTTCCCTGCTCTCCCTATATTGTGATTACAATGGAATCCATGATATTTTTCAAGGCAGAGGCAGGCTCCTGGACTCTTCCTGGATCATCGTCTGTAGGGATCACTGTTCCCACAAGTGTCCACATGGTTGACTCTAACTACCTTCAAATTCTGTTCAAATGTCACCTTGTTAAAACCACGTCCCCTTTGGTATAGGAAATGTGTTATTAGAAACTTGAAGAAAGGTCATCCTTGTTATAAAATGGCAAAGAACTTGGCTGAATTGTGTGCATGCCTTACTGGTCTATGAAAAGGGAATTTGGGAACAATGAACTAGGAATCTCAAGCAGGACAGTCAGAATCGATCTATAAACATAAAATAAAGGGCATGGCATGATTTATTTTGGGTGCTGTATAGTAATTAATCAGATAAAAATAAATTAAAAGTTGGATTTTTAACAAAAGAGAAGCACAGTATAAGGATTTGTATAATTCCTAACCTGTCCATGCCATTAAGAGTGAAAACACATACTCAGAAAGAAACAAAGATGCAGCTCACTGATCTTTTGATGAGATTAGTAGAGGGGCAGAATTTTACAACTCAAGATAGAAAAAGCCTAGCAGATAGAACTCTCTCAAAAGAGGTGCCTTGATATTACTGTGACTTCAGTGCTTTCTGCCTGAGGCAGCCTAGGTGCTCCCCTCCCTACATCCTGAGAGACACTCCTTGAGTACTGTAGTGGTGTCTCAAACAATAAGGTTCTGGTAGGCTCAAGTGATAAGTCATAGCAATATATCTACAATGCTCTCTCCATGAGTGTACAAAGTCCAAAAATCAGCAGAGGTCTGACTTTCTCCAGAGTGCTAAGGATGTTCTAGTGAGCCTCCTGGCTTAGACAGAAAGCATTCACAGAGACAATACTATGACTGAGAGTTCAGATGATAAGAAGGCCCAGGATAGCTATGCAGGAAAGACCACTATATGGATCCTCCACTGGGGAAAGATCCAGTGAAAGGTTGAGGCCCCTGAAGACATGTCTAATAAGTGAGATATGGGAGAGAATCCCTTCTATTACCCAAGAGTGACAGAGCCAACTGGGATCTCTGAAGACCCATCTGTCTGGAAGGTAGAAGAGGAGGTTAAAAAACATCTGTCTCAGTTTTAAGGTACAATATTTGCCTTATGTTCTGGCCATACTTGGGAATTGTTAACACTTCCTTCTTTTTTCTATCTTGTCTGTGGATAAGACCAGTTATTCTGAGGCCACTCTATCTCTATATTTTAGAAATATATAACTTGTTTTTATTTTTCTGTCTAGTCAGTCCTTCATAGTCACTGCTATGTTGTAGGTTTATTGACGATCTCACGGTAAAGGTAATTAAGTTCTAGCTGCATCTCTGACTCATAGAAACTGTGAGAAGAATTCATGATTGCTTTTTGGTGTTGCAAGATCTAGAAAATTATCAGTGGTTAGGAGCATTTTGAACCTAGGCTGTTGGCTGTGAGAACTGCATTATTGATAGTTTTAAGTGCCTTAAAGTTCTGAAGAGTTTGGCATAGGGCTCAGCACAGAACAAATATAAAGCTTCAGGTCCTACCATCAGCTCATGAAAAGTAAAAATAGAAAACTTTACTATAGAATTTAGACTTTGAGCATGTTATTGATGTAGACTTAGATGTAAGCAAGATAAAGAAGTTATTAGCCCTTAGTGGCCAAGTGAGTCTTTTTGTTGTAGAAACAGAAAGTTTATCAATTCTGTTTCTGGGGGGTATTTTAAAATTTTGGTTGATTATTTCAGAGGTTGCAGTAAAGCAGTGCTTCTCAATCTTCCTAATTCTGTGACATTTTAATAGTTATTCATATTATGGTGACCCACTCAACCATAAAATTATTTCGTTGCTACTTCATACCTGTAATTTTTTACTATTGTTATGAGTTGTAATGTAAGTATCTGATATGCGATCTCTGTTAAAGAATCTTTGCACCCCAAAGGGGTCATGACCCACAGGTTGAGAACCACCACACTGCAGGGTCATTTGGCTCCATTTCTTCTGGGTCCACAGTGAGACAGAATCATAGAAGGAGGACTCTGTACATGAATAGGTGTGCACCTCATAGTGGACACAGAACAGAGAGTAAGGAAGGAAGTGTAGAATAAGAATAACTTTATAAGAAAATGACCTACTTCCTCCAACTAGGTCCTGCCTCCTAAAACTTCTACCACTTCTTAAAAATAATTCTACCATGGCCGGGCAGTGGTGGCGCACACCTTTAATCCCAGCACTTCGGGAGGCAGAGCCAGGTGGATCTCTGTGAGTTCGAGGCCAGCCTGGGCTACAGAGCGAGATCCAGGAAAGGCACAAAGCTACACAGAGAAACCCTGTCTCGAAAAACCAAAAAAATAAATAAATAAATAACAATAATAATTCTACCAACTACAGAGTAAGTGTTCAATGCAAGATTCTTGGGGACAGTTTATATTCATGCCTTAACTGACTTTTCTATTAAAATTAAACAATTAGATAATGAAATTTCAAAAATATACTTTATAATTACTTCAAAAATATGAAATATATAGCCTGGGAATAGGACTTGAAGGGAGAAGACTTGATTATAAATGTGTAGACTCTAGTTTTGATAATTAAGGGAGGGTCATAAGAATGAATTTAACAAATGTATATAGGATTAATATACAGAACTTCAGTAAACACTGCAGTAAGTAAATTACAATGCTATATATAATAAAAATACATACATTATTTCATGGATTAGAAGACTAAACTGGTTCATAGATTTAATGCTGTCTCAATTTCCTCTTCAACTAATTTCAGAATTTGGCAACTTTATTTTTTATTTTGAATAAGATCCAAAATTCCTAGCTATAAAAGTAAAAAGAAAATTGGAAGACTCACATGAAGTGAATTCAAGACTAATGCTAACTCTAAAAAGTCAAATAGTTAAAATAATCTATCCCCTATGACTAGGTCTAATTTAGTGGAACAGAAAGAATAAATACACCAATCCCCTGACTCACAAACAATTGTCTCCAAAAAGTATGTGCAAAAAAAAAAAACAATTTGATGAATAAAAGATAGTTTTATCAATAAATTGTGTTTGAGTACATGGTGCTCTATCTGGATAAAGACAAACAAGGAAGGAAGGACAGTGGCCTTATCTCACAACAGGGCTGAATTATGACAGGCTTAGGGTTCTAAATGTATGAGCTAAAGCTTTAAAACTTTTGCTTCAAAAAATAAAATAAGTAGAACTCTAGAAAGAAGTGAAAATATAAATTGGGTTTAAAATCAAGCAAAAATTTATAGAGGAAATTCAAAAGCAAGGTCCAGACTGGGAGGAAACATTTGCAAAACAGTGATATGATAAGCTTTTCTCTAAGCATACACAGACAATAACTTCACTCACCAATAGCAGTCTTTAATATTATAATACAAAGATCTCAGGAAAAATAAGATAATAGGGGAACAGGAATTCACAAACAAGAAAAGAAAGTACCCATAGGATAGTAATTTCAACTTCATTAGTAATGACAGAAATTAAAATAAAAATTCAGGGCCTATATAGATGGCTCAGTGGGTAAAAACGCCTGTTGCCTGAGAATTAGAGCCTGAATTTAGTTCCCCAAGATCCTTGTAAAAGCCAAGTGTGATGGTGTGCACCTGTAATCTTAGCTCTGTAAAGGCAGAGGGAGACAGATTTCGAAGGAACTGCTGTTCAGCCAGTTTAGCTGAATTGGTGAGCTCCAGGTTCAGTGAGAGATATATCTAAAACAAAAATACGGTGATGCAGAATAAAGAAAGAAAGCCAATGCCAAGCCTTGGCCTCCACACACATACACAGGATACACACTCACATACACGGGGTTCCATATACATACACATGCATATATGCAACACACACGGGGTTCCATATACATACACACACATATATGCAACACACACGCATATATGCAGATGCACATACACAAGTATGTATACACACACACACACACACACACACACAGAGAGAGACAAGTGCAATGCGTTTTGAAGAAATGTGACTGAATTTGTTTTGCTCTGGAGTTGGGAGACAAGTGAACCTTCAATATGATGTAACCACTTTATGGAAAGAGTTACCTTCTGGTAACAAATCCAAGCTTACAAGTATTCTGTGACCATGAATTTCATCCCTAAGCACTTAATTAAGAACAGTAGAGCCAGGTGGTGGTGGCTCATGCCTTTAATCCCAGCACTTGGGAGGCAGAGCCAGGCGGGCCTCTGTGAGTTTGAGACCAGCTTGGTCTACAGAGAGAGATCTAGGACAGGCACCAAAACTACACAGAGAAACCCTGTCTTGAAAAACCAAAAAAAAAAAAAAAATAGAAAAAATGTTTAATAGGTTATGAACATGAAACATCAAGTCTAAATCTCATAACTAGTGTGGTACACTCAATCTTCTATGAAGCAGGGATGATAGAAGTAGAGTCATTAGGGGTCTTCTCTCATAGATGTGTTAACAACATCAAGAGAATAGCTTAGTTATAGTGGAACTGAGGTCCTGATCAAAATTACGTACATCCATTCTCTAGACCTATGATGTCCTCCACCATGTTGGGATGGAACAAAATACCCACCAGTGACTTCACTTTGACTTAAACTTTTCAGTGTCCAGAATGGGAAGAATTAATTTCTTATTAGTCCTTGTTCAACATCAAAGGCATTTCATCATAAATACATCAGATGCAAGCAACATTATTTGGTGTATGTATATACGCAATGAGAAAGGCCATTTGTTGTTTGAATCCTAGATGGTCTTTTAATAAAAAACCTGGAACCAGATATTGGGGTGAAAGCTAAAATATCAGAGAAGCAGAACAGCAAGCCACTAGTTCTTACCTCTACGAAATCCTCAGCCTAAACAGAGTGAGTTCCAGTTTTCTCATGCCTTATATACCTTTCTTTGCCCAAACATCACTTACTGGGATTAAAGGCCTGTGTGCCACCACTGCCTGGCTCTGTTTCCAGTGTGGCCTTGAACTCAGAGATCCAGACAGATCTCTGCCTCCCAAGTGATAGGATTAAGGGTGTGTCCCATCACTGTCTGACCTCTATGTCTAATCTAGTGGCTGGCTCTGTCCTCTGCCTCAGGCAAGTTTATTAGGGTACATAATGTATCACCATAGCATATGCATTTTTTCCTGTTTCCTTCCACAGAAGCATTAGTAAACACATTGTTGAAAGTATTAACTTGAAATATGTTCATTTAACTTTTAAAATAACATTTTTTAAATTGGCTTTCATTGCACAAAATGTTAGAAATGTAGCTTTTTAATTAGCATGCATTAATCATGCATACTAATGAGGTTCAATGTGATATTTCAACACAAGCATATAGTGCTTTCTTTTTTAAATCACCTAATCTGTGGTATTCTATTACAGAAATACCAGACATGCTAAGGTAAGTACACATTGATTTTATTTATGTATATATGAAATATACAAAAGAAAATTAAGTCATATGAATACATAACTAAAGAATATTGAGTATGAGAGTTAGCTGTAAAGCATAATACATGATGTAAAGGTATATTTCAATGTTAAACATACACATATATGTAAAAATCATCAAAATGAATAATTGAAATGGGTATATTTAACTACATACAAATTAAAATAAAATAATGTTGATTTTAAAAGCAAACAAGATTTAAATACTTTCTTTCCTTCTTAGTATATTACTGTGATGCACTTACTTGGCTTCTGTAAACCTTAAAATATATAAATACTAATATTATCTACTCATAGTTATTATAGGCTACAATATACAGAGCATATATACCTGGTATGTGTCAAGAAAATGAATGCGACCTATCACAAACTTAGTGGTTTCAATACTTTCTTAAATGTGGTGAAAATTAAAAAAGAAATGTAGTATTAGCCATCATCTCAGCTGTTAAATGTTTAAGGGACTTTTATTAGGAAGAGCTGATAGGATTGGTATTTGTAGTATGAGAAAAAGTTTAAGGAAAAAAGATAATAATTGGAACGTGTGTGTATGTATGTATGTATGCATGTATGAGTCTATCTATCTATCTATCTATCATCTATCTATCTATCTGTATGTATGTATGTATAACACACACACTCACATACACACACATATGTTTTTCTACATGTGTGTGTTTACAGAGTATATGCTCAAAGGTGAGTAGTTGTTCCTGCCTGTGTGTGTACATGGGATATGGAGACCAATTCCATGTGTTCTTCTCTATAGCTGTGTGACTTATTGGCTTGAGACAGGGTCTCTCACTGAATCTGGATATAGACTGGATGACCAGCAAGCTCTAGCAATACTCTTTTCCTCCACTGATGTGATAGTTTGAATGTAATTGGTCTCCATGGTTTCATAGCGAGTGGTACTTTAGAAGGTGTGGCTTTGCTGAAGTGGGTATGGCCTTGTTGGAGGAAGTATGTCACTGTGGGGGCAGGCTTTGAGGTTTCCTATGCTCAGGATGCAACCCAGTGGCTCAGTCAACTTTCTGTTGCCTGCAAGATAAAGGACTCTCAGCTACTACTCCAGCACCATGTAGGCTTGCAGGTTGCCATGGTCCTGGTCATGATGTTAATGGACCAAACCTCTGAAACTGCAAGCAAGCCACCTGAATTAAATATTTTCTTTATAATAGTTGCCATTGGTCATGGTGACTCTTCATAGCAATAAAAACCCTAACTAAGACAGCTGGTGTCAGCAGTTGGATAATAGGCACCCATGGTTACAACAGGTAAGTACTGGAGATTCAATCTCTGATCTTCACATTCATGCAGTAATCAGTCTTACTTGTTGAAGCATATCCCCAATCCAGGAAGTACATTTTGACTCATAATAAGTAACAGCATTAAAATTCAGACTCACTGCTAATCAGAGTGAGTGACCACATAACAGCAGGGAGTGTTCTGGGTTGGTAGGCATTGAAAAAAAGATGTAGGCATCTTTTAGGGATATAAAAGAAGAGTGACAATGATATTGTTGAACAGGGCTGGAGGTCCTCTTCATTTGTGAGGAATCTTGTGGAAAAGAAGACTAGTATGGCTTTTACTTTTTGTGCAATCAAAGTGGCTTGTTTTATATTTAGAATGTATTTATCTACAGAACTGCCTTTGAAAGAAATATTCTGCTAATAAAATAAGCATTTAAATATCCCCGCTAGAGATAAAATTATTGAACTTAAAATATTTTTGTGTGTACATATGTGAGGTGTGTGCATGAGGTATGCATGTCCACATGCGTATGAGTTCACCAGTGTGTCAGAGTATTCATGTTGTGTGTGTGTGTGTGTGTGTGTGTGTGAAGACCACCTGTAGTTTTCCTTAATCACTATCCAATTTATTCTTTAAGGCATATTCTCTCAGTTGAACCTAGAGGTAGCTGATATAACTAGTCTAGGTGCCAACTTGCCCTGGAAGTCTCTTGTCTTACTTTCCTAGCATCATTATGGGAAGAAATCTGCTTTCGCCTACTCAAAATTGACATGGGCTCTGGGGATCCAAACGCCAGTCTTCATGCTTGTGCTGACAGTACTTTGTCCATAGAACTACCTTCCCTGTTTCTTCAAGTAGCTTGAAAACTAAAGAATTGAAATGAATTTCTAGTCTGAACTGTTGTGTAACTTGCACTGCAAGTCCCACAGGACAAACAAAATATATACATTTTCAGCATGCAATGCATTCATCGCAGAATAAAATCAGAGACATGCAAGAACATAATGACATTAAATGTGCCTTCCCCAAGCTCAGAGAGAGCTTGTCATAGCTATACACTTTCTACTTTTTGCAGCTCTGAATTGCACCCTTACAGGAACTGTATGCTGCTACATTTAGCCTCCCATTTCAGTTTTCAGATGCTTTATTCCATCACTCAACAGCTCATTGATGCACAGTGCTGTCATCTGAAAGCAAAACTGAAAACTTCAGGCTATTTTTCTAAGTGCTGCTCCATGTTAATGGAAGGATTTTCAAATGCCCGAAAGGAAACTGTTGGGGGGAGAGCATGGGAAGGCACGCCAAACTTAATTATTTTAAGAAAATCTAAAGGCTTTCTAAACTCTTAGAATACAAACATGGTCATTTAATGATTTAATTATTTCTGGCATATTCATTATTATAGCTGGAGTGTAATATAACTGCAGGTGTTACACATGCATCGTTGTGGCTTTGGAAAATAATACTGCAATTGTGAATAATATATAGTTGATAATTGTCTTTTTCTTTAATACCTCAATGTTTTATAAATCTTATTCCTTGAAGAGGAAAGCTTCGTCCTGTCAAATCACAAGACATTTGTTCCTAAGCACAAGCATTAAGACCAGGTGAGAAGTGAATGCTCTTCGGTAAAGATAATGCCTAAGTACCTACTGTTCTGTCTCAGAATTTTGGGGGTTTGAGTTCTAAGACTGACCCTGAACTGGGGGAAAACACTCTATTTTTTGGGGGGGGGTTTTTTCGAGACAGGGTTTCTCTGTGTAGCTTTGCGCCTTTCCTGGAACTCACTTGGTAGCCCAGGCTGGTCTCGAACTCACAGAGATCCGCCTGGCTCTGCCTCCCGAGTGCTGGGATTAAAGGCGTGCGCCACCACTGCCCGGCTTGGGAAAACACTCTAATAAGTTACCTATTTGCTTTCAAAGATTTAACCTTATGGGAATTAAAGACAAATTAAAAATTTGGTGTTGCCTGTTCTGAATTGCTCATGTCACTGGAATTCATCCACCATGCTGATGCTTGTGCTTTCTTCCTTACATATATCTTCGAAATGAAAGATTTTTAAGATCTGGAAGCTCATTTACAAATCATTGTCTTCTGGCCACTCATGCACATGTTATAATCCTTTAGGCTATGGAGACATATCAGTCACTTGTGGGAAAAGAAGGAAGCCACAAAAATTAATCACTCATCAATTATCTACAATTTCTTATGGTTTCCCCCTCACGACTCCCTTCACGGTGCATTAAGACTGTACCGGAGGGTGACTTGTGGGGGACTGAAAACAGAAACAAAATCAAAATAGCCGTGGTTCACAGCGATCTTGACATTATACAAAGGGGGCTGAGGCAAACGACCCAAACTAGAAACTACATCAATGTGAAGATTTCACTCATCTGGCTATTTTATGGCTGGGTCGCTTCTATTTTGCAAGTAAGATCGCTATGTGACTGTTCAGTTAAATGCCTAAAGAATGATTATTTTGTGCTAGTGAGAGCATGTCCTAGAAACCGTTATTCGATCTTATTGACAGAATTACTGAGAAATGAGGCACTAGGGAGATCTCAACTGGTAAAGTTGAGTATGCATAATGACTTGAAGGTGAGCCTTAGAATTCATGCATGGAAACCAGATTGGTGGCATATGTTTGTAATCCCATCCCTATAAGACAAAGAAATGTGGATTTGGGGGCCTCACTGGCCAGACAGCAAAGACTACTTGGTGAACTCCTGGCCAATGAGAGACTTTTTCTCCAAAAACAAAGAACTAAAATGGATGTCTCCAGAGAGATGATCCCTTAGGTTGATCTCTGATAAATGCATGCGTGCACATGGGTGCACACACATACACACACACACACACACACACACACACACACACACACACATACACACTTGTACATGTACCTACATAACCTCCTTACCAACACCTACACCCACAAAAATAGTGAAAAAAAAAACTGTGCTTTTGGAATCAGACAAATAACTAAAAGGAACTGGAAGTTGGCAACCAACTAAGGCCCCTTCCAGATAAGAGCCCAGTACATCACTGGCTTCCTGAACTTTATTCAGTTAATAATCCCATCTTGAGAGATATTATGGGACATTTTCCCTACCTCAGCAAAATCACATTACTTCTAAAAGTGAAACAAAGAAATGCAACCACCTTCCACTTATTACAGGTGCCATTAATGTTATGAGAAGCTAGGTGGTTGTTACACAATTTCTCATCACAGCTTATTTCTCTCTGTTCCCATCAAATATGACTTTATTGACCCAACAATGCTATGGCTCATAGAAAACGAAACCTATTAGGTACATTTTTTTATAGTCTTTTCTGGAGGTTATTCTAAAAGTGCATTGGAATCTATGAAATGACTCATCCAATAGCAAACTAACTAATAAAAAAAAATCTACCAATGGTTTTTATTATACTGATTATAGTGCAGGAAAGTAATACTTGTTCCTTCCATTTTTCTCCCTTGAATAAAAGTCAATGAAATTCCTTGTTTATGATAGATAAGGAACGTAATGAGGATTCAAATTTTTAGATTAAAGGGATGATATGTGATTTTTCTTTGGAGGAATATTCACCCCAGATAGACCATTGACAACAGGCTGAATTAATAATACTGACAAAATGCTGCCCAAGTCATTGAGTTTGTCGGGCTTACTTATAGGAGTGTTGGTGAGGGATTACTTACAAAAGCATCGCTCAAAGGCAGCTGCATCACCAACAGCACAATCTAGCTTGGCTGCATCCCTGAGTTCTCTTGAAGAGAACTTAGTTCTTAAAGAATCTCTTCTCACAGCAATTTTGACTGCTTATGCACAACCTTGGGGAGAACAGCGCCATAAGTCTTGTATGTTTCAGGAGCTTCCTGAGACTTATGAGGACTATTTATTTAATTTCCTGATTCCTTATCAGATGTTAAACTTGCTAACAGTAGTGGGAGTCTAAAATCTTCAGCAAGTTATCTAGATGAATATCACAGCCTAGTTGATATCTTATTCTTACAGTCATTATTGCTAACTAGATGATTAGGTTACATTATGTCCTACATGCCTGAAAATTATGTTACCTGTGTCACATGGTATCTAAACAAACAAACAAATAAACCCAAAAGAGTACTACTTTGGGTAATCTCAATTATCAAATGAGTTTTAAGATACAAAAGAAGTTCCTATATTTTCTAATATTCTTCTTTCTCTGAGGACAACTCAATACAAGAGTAATTTTGTAGACAGTAAACCAGTGACTATGAGTATTGTCACTAACAAAAATACCACAATTTACAAAGGCTGGTTACATACAACATTATGAAGGAGACTATTATTGTTTAAACATCATGCTTACCCCAGCAGCAAATATTCTTCAATTTAATAATTAAATTAAATCAATTCTTAAATTAGTAGTCTATCTTTTTATCCATTTTCTTCCAGCAAATGTCAATCTAAATAACAAGATGAGCATTTATAAAGAACGTGAACTTTTCTGTGAATAACAGAGTATGTCTTTTGGTATGTGCATGTTATTTCCGTTCAAAGAGAAAACTTCTAAAAGTATAAAAAGAAGCCCGTGTAATTTATATTGAAAAGCTGTCATTTGTGTCATTTGTGGCAAGACCCATAACACCTGATATCTATTCACTGGAAATTATCTATATACAAATAATGTCATGTCTGTGGCCAGTTGTATTTACGACTTATATAGCAATCCAGCTTGGTTTACTTGTGGGACTCCTATCATGGGAAGCAGGGATTGTTTCTGATGCTTTTGCCTGATTTGGTGGACTCTGTTCCTGCTCCTGGCTTGCCTCATCCAACCTTAATATGAGAGGAGGTGCCTAGTCTTATTGCAACTTGATATGCCATGCTTGGTTGATATCTCTGAGAGGCCTGCCCTTTTCTGAAGAGAGTGAGGGGGCTGGGAGGAGAAAAGGGAGAAGAAACTGGTTGGGATGTAATATATAAGAGGAAAAAATTAAATACAAATAAATAAATGAATAGTTAAAGATCAAGCTGTTCTTCACACACAAGTATAAAAGGGATACTCAGACATTTTTGTTGTTGCTGTTGTCAATTTGAAACAGGTTTCATCATATAGTTAAGACAGGCTAGACCTCATTGTGTAGCCCAGGTTGGCCTTAAAATTGTTATCTTCCTGTCTCAGCCTACTAAATAGTGGACTTATAAGTGTGTACTACTAAATAAGGTCTGCAATAATTCTTATTGTGAGTTTTATACCTACGGACCATCTCTTCTTAGTTTCATGGTTCTTTCTTCTGTGTGTTTTACACAAGTCACTCCATCTTAATACTGACAGTTTTTACAGACAGCAGAATTGGAATAATAGGATTTATCCATATTTCTAGATTTAATATTACATATTTTTAAATTATTTTTAACTTAAATATAGCAACATCAAAGCACCAAGCATTTTCTTTACTGTCCTCAAAATGCAATACTCAATAATTATATTACATCAATTGCAATCTTTACATTTAAAATATTTTGTATCTTATCAAACTATGAAGTCTCTCTGATGCCACTGAACCAAAAACTGTTCTTTGAAAACAATGAACTGGAAACCTTTGGTTTCATGAGATATCTTTAAAATCAATTCTGAAGGAACAATTCCCACTTCTAAACTCTGATGGATGAATTCAAAGTTAGTAGTGAGCAGAAGATGAAAAGTCAGTTGTGAACTGTCCATGCCCCAGAACACACATTGTTACAATACAGGCCTTTAAAACCCATACAAATTGTGATAATATCACTCAAGAAAAGAATATGAACTATATAATGATCTCTCTTATCCAAAATCAAAGAAGCAAGAATCTCTTCACTGTACATGTCACCCTGATGCATTGTAAGAATTTTATTAGGTAGTCATATTTGATAAGAAAGTGATATATATTTGAAATAATATGGACAATGGTATCTGAGTTTAAATTCTGTCCATACTTTTAATTATGATTACACCATTTGAAAATGCAGTTAGTGTTCACCAGTCTCAATTAATTGTTTTATTTATAAAATGGTCTAGTAATACTGTATGTTTCAGAGAACCAGTATAAAAATTAAATGTAAATTTACATTAGCCATTAGAAAAATTAACCATTCAATGAATGCTTAACTTCTTTATCAGTATAACTGAAAAATATGCACATTAGATACAGTAGTGAGATATGTAACTGGCCCTAGAATAGTTTCCCAACTATTAAACTATAAATATGTATTTTGTAATATGTTTCAGCTATAAATTTCATATATATTTTCAATATCTAACCTAAATTTCAAAGTCAAATAGTTTGAGGATAGAAAAGAAAAAGTTACTGTCTATTGTTAAGTTCCAGACCTTAGGTTAAAAAAAAAAACAGAATCATAGAAAATATTTCAAGCAAGTTATAAGACTGGCTATAGCAAGATAATGTGAAGATTATCTTCCACAGAATTTTTATACACAGGAGACACAAAAATTGCCCATGAATCATTTTATAAAAACAAAACACCTTTCCACACTATATGCGTAAATCCGGCATTTGAATGCTTGCCTTACTCAAGTGTAGGATATATTTAGTCTGTCAATGAGAAGAAGCATAATAGCCTTTCACTTAGACTCAGTCTCTCTTTGGACATGGATTCTTAGTCAACAGTGAAATACTTTATGTAGGTGGATAAAAACTTATAAAATGGTTCTCTTTCCATCCATCATTTCTCACTGTGAAAGTTGTTGATTTCCATAGTCAGTCTTCAATTCTAAGCTTATTTCCCCATGAAGTGGAATTTGCTCCTTATATGATCCTGCTATGAATCAAAACCTTGTATTTGCAAACTCCTAGGGCTATTGTCAGCTCACTTTGTAATGATGCCTTACAATAAGACAGATTTGGGGGCAACAAATCCTTAACTAAGACAGTCAGTATCTTCAGGCAGTAAATCAACCGTGATCATTTGTCTCTGATAATCTTGTATGAAAGCTTCATGTAGTTTTGTAAAGCAACAATTGTTCTCACTTGTGCCACCTGGTAAAAGATAAATTATAACAAATGAGTAGCTATTCATGACACTTGGTAGTGACATAGTTTACTTGGTTGTAAGTGGATCCATTTGTCTTCTAGGACTGCCACGGCAGAGTACTACAGACGAGATGTCTTAATCAACAGAACTTTATTGACTTAACAGTCTGGTAGATTGGCAACCAGGCTCAAAAATATCAGTAGGACTGGCTAATTACAAGGCCCTTGGGGAGAGTCTATTATTACCTAATATGGTGCTTTCCCTGTTACCCGAAGCTAGTAAGCTCCTTTTTTTTGTATCCTCATAGAACCCTGTCTTTGTCTACATTTCTTCTCTCCATGACCATATTGAAGGCCATGGCAGATTAAAGTCCATTTTAATGAACTCATTTTAACTTTGTTACTGCTAAGACACCTTTGTATAAAGTTTTCATTTTGTTATTGAACTGTAAGATATTTTCATATACAAAAAAAGATATTTTCATATAAACTGTACATAATTTTCTTCTACAAACATGTGATTGTCAATTATGTTTACCTACTCAATGAGTTCTTTTCTTTTTTTTTTTTTTTTTTTGGTTTTTCGAGACAGGGTTTCTCTGTGTAGCTTTGCGCCTTTCCTGGAGCTCACTTGGTAGCCCAGGCTGGCCTCGAACTCACAGAGATCCGCCTGGCTCTGCCTCCCGAGTGCTGGGATTAAAGGCGTGCGCCACCAACGGCCGGCTCATTTTCTTAATAATGTTATTGAACTACAAAATTTTATAATTTTGGTGGGTAATCATAATGGGCCTGTCTCCTTTTACTGTTTGAGTTTTGGTATCATGTCTAAGAAAAAATCATCACAGGGAAGAAAAAACACACTCCATTTTAAGACTTTTAGTTAACGCTTATATTTTTGTCTCTGAATCATTTTGAGTTTATTTTTACATATGATGAAATTAAGGAAGACTGGCTATTCTTTCATATATGATATTCAATTTTCACAGCATTATCTGTTCAAAGAACTGCTCTTTTCTGTTGAATTTTCTCAACACTCTTATCCAAAGTCACTTGGTAATTAATTAAAAGCCAATTTTCTAAAAACTAGGTTCCATTTCTTTGTGCCATACTCCACCATCACACCATCTTAATTACTTCAAATATTCATTAAATTGTACAGTCACCAAGTATAAGGTATCCACTTTGCTCTTTTTAAGGATTTCATTGGTTTTTCTTAATTTCTCTCATTTTCATATAAATCTTATACATTTCTTATAAGAGTCACCAAGTATAAGATATCCACTTTGCTCTTTTTAAGGATTGTATTGGTTTTTCTTAATTCCTATCATTTTCATTTAAAACTTATACATTTCTTATAAAATTCCATTTTTACAAAGAAACTTTAGGTTTTGATAGGAATTACATTGAGTCTGGAAGTCAATTTGTGAAATATAGGCTCCTTTAACTTGTCTTCCAATCCAAAATTATGAGGTGCCAAACTATGCTCTTTAAAATTTTAACATTTTTTATAATAATTAACAATTAAGTTTGTCTTAATGCCTTTCAGTTATTTGTCTAAAGTTGTTTCTATATATTTCCTTTTTGTTCTACTGTAAATAAGATTTTCTTGAGTTCTATTTTGGATTGTCCCTTGCTACTTTCTAAATCAAACTTAAATTTGTGTGTGATGAACTTTGACCTGGGAACCCTGCCACATCTATTTAGTAGTTTTCCAATGGTTTCTTTATATATGATCATGTCCTTTACAAGCAGAAAAATTTCCAATATGGAATTTTTTTCTTAACTATTATTGTCTATATTTCTTGCGTAGATTTAAATAAAGTATTGAATGGAAATTTAGAGGAAACACTTTCTTGCCTTGTTCTTTACTATGGAGTTCAGCACTGAACATAATGTTAGAGCCTGGATTTTAGTATGTCAACTCTTTTGCATAGCTATGACTATATAACAGGGAAGAATTATGTGTTGGGGAGGGAGTGCTTATTGAGGGGGATCATGATTTCAGAGGCTTTAGGCCAGCTTGACGAGTAGGGCATGGTGAAGTAGATCAGTTTCACAAGGACTCAGAGGCAAAAAGATCCACTTAAAGGATAGGGTTAGATAAAAAGTCCAATACATGTCCCCAGTGACCCATGTACACAAACCAGTACTCACTTTTATCTGCCACAACTCCTAATAATATTATTGTATTATGAACACATTGAGATGTTAGCTTGTTTATTATATCAGAGCCCTCAGGGTACAATTCTTCATGGAATCCTCACTATAGACATACCCAGTTATACTTTATTGATCTCTTAGGCATTTCTTAATACAGTCAAGTTGACAGTCCAGATTAACAATCATTCTGTTTCCTTTCTGAAGGCCTCATCTCCTGATATCATTACATTGGGTGAAGACTTTTAATATAGAAATTCCAAGGAGGGAGTGCACATACATTCAGTTCAAAACTCAAGGAATTGCATTCTTCTCAATCAATGTATTCTTTTTCAGATTGGTTTTAATAATTTTTTCTCTTGTTTTTCAGTTCAGTTTGGGTCTATTGTTCTAGACTCAAGTGTTCAGAGAATTGGTGGTTCTAATTGTTAAAAAGCAAACAGCCTATACCCGTGTATTTTCCAGGAAAGCACTTTCCTGAGCACTCAGAGCAATCACCAAGGCCAGCTAAGGAGAACTTCATTTCCTTTAACTAAGGCAGGAACTAGAGTTTGAATAAGTCACTTGGGCATGTAGTGATCCAACTAGGGCTTAGCAGTAGCTCTTTTGATTCTCTATAAGATTGTTAGCAATCTTATAGCTATTTATCACAGTAAAGTGCTATTAGTATGACATAAATTCTCATATACTTCTTAAAAGTTTGTGATAATGAATTTAATTTATTTTATTAAACTTTTAAAAATGTATTGTTTAACAATTCACCTATATTTCCTCACATTCCTTCCCCACATTGTTCTTCCTTATTTCCATTCTACTGCACACATTCTTAGAAAGCCTCTTCCTTAGTTTTTTAATGACTCACTGAGGTTAAACAGAATCTCTTGCGTAAGTATGGGTTTAGGGTTATTTAATGGAGGGTGTGTGACTTACCAGCTGCTATACAACTGGAGAAAATAACTCCCCTTCTTTAGAAGTGATTAACTCACAGTGCTTCTCCAACTGAGGCAGGGTTTCATAAACTCCTCCCTCACCCATGATGGAATGTTGATAGGCTTACTCTTGTGCAAATCTGGTGCAGATTCTCAGAGCTGCATTGTGAGTTCAGGAATGCAATGGCTACTTCACATCCAGAAGACATTTCCTACAATTTGCTTCCATCCTCTAGCTCTGAAATTTTTCTATTTCCTCTTCAGCCATGTCTCATAAACTCTAAAGGGCTGATAGATACATCCCATTTAGGGTTAAGCACTCAGCAGTATTTATTCTCAGCACTTTTACCAGGTATAAGTCTGCTTTACCCATCTACCACTGTGGTATAGAAACTTAAGAGGACTGAATTAAACATACAGGAACAGCCATCAGAATAGTTAATATGTGAAGGATATTCGTCATGGAGGTAAGGAGGTACAACAAGAGGCTGTCTTATCTTTATTTCCAACAGAAATCTCATTTGCTTCAGAGATGTAACAAGTACAACACTCAGATAGATATTTAAAACTGGATGTGCTCACTTCCTTAATTTTGGTCCTGTTTCCACAGTGGTATCCCTCATGTGATATAGTAAATGCGTCTTTTATGTTCATCACCTCCAATTTACTTTTTTTTTACTGTGTTTCAGCTATTTTTTTTTTTTAGTGCAAGCACTATTCTTTGCTCCATAGTTACCAAATCCTGCTCTGAACCTCCCAAAATATTTGTTGATTTTAAGAAAATAACCTTAGGTGTTAATTTTCCAGACATATCTTCATTTTAATAGAGAACTCGTTGGAGAGTAAAAATAATTCAGCCTATGGGAAATGAATTACAATGTGGCATTTCAAGCATCATTTCAAATGGTGGAGAAAAGGCTTAAGAAATGAGGATTTTTAAGGTGCTAGAAAACACACAGTATCCAAGCTACTAGTTAGTGGGTTACACCTGTGGCTCACTTTGATGCTCACTGGAGTTCCAGGATTCTGGATTGGCCATGGCCTTCTCCAATACAGAAAATCTGACAAATAATTAATGAATTAGGAAAAAGGCTTGGAGTCAAAAATATGCATTTTAACACAGAAGAATAATTGAAAAATATCTTACCCTGTCATCTAGTCTTAAATGAAAATCCTTGCCAGTAGTTCCCAAATGTGTGGTAAAATGGGATAAACATAACAAATTTTTTAGACTCTCAACTGTTGTGCGCTCTCTCTCTCTCTCTCTCTCTTTCTCTCTCTCTCTGTGTGTGTGTGTGTGTGTGTGCGCGCGACCCACCCTACACCCTCTCTATGTTTGTAGGTGCATGGATATGTGAAAGCCATATTTCAACTTGAGGAGTAATCCATCTTGATTTGTGACACAGAGTCTCTTAAAGTCCTCGGGAACAACTGATTTGTCTAGAATGTTTTGCCAGTGAGCTGCAGGGATTTCCTGTCTCAATCTCCCCAGTGCTGGAGTCACAAGCATGTGCCACAATGCCCAAAATTTTCCATGGGGTCCTGACACCAGGTTCCCATGCTTGAGGAGCAAGAACATTACCACTGTAGCAACTGAACAGTTTCCCCAACCCCATCCTTTGCTTTTTGAGACATAGAGTCTTGCTATGCACTAAAGCAGGCCTGGAATGCACCTCGTAGCTCAGGTTGGTCTCAAACTAGAAATCATCCTATCTCTGCTCCCCTATTGCTTAATGTTGGGGTTACATACATGCACCACTACATCTGCCTAAATTTATTTAAGAGTAAATTCTTTAGCATTTTTGTTTGTTTGTTTTTCAGTGCTGAAGACCAAGATAATCCAAGTCCCAAATTTTAGTTCTTAATATAATTAAGTTTATTTGTTTGTCTTTTGGTTTCATTCCTTGGGAATAAAATCTTTGCTCTTAAGAATAAAATAAGCAGTAGCTCCCGCCAACAATCTAAAGTCAAAGACTGTTTCCTTTATGTATTTATTTTTGAAGCAGCATCTCATCTATTGCAGGCTGTCCTCCAGCTTTCTATGGAGAGGGGAATACCTTGAACCCGTGTTCCTCCTGCCTCCAACTCCAAAATGTTGGGACTACTGGTATTTGTGCTAACACAGGATTTTATGAAGTGATAAGGGTCGTCTCGGGTCTTTTACATAGTATGTTTTTCTTTCTCAAGACTTAGTACTCTTACAAAGACTGCAATTGTATGACCATGACATTGTGAAGAACTCATCCTTTCCAGAGGCAGCAACAACCTTCACTTAGAGAACGTTCTGGTCAGAGGACTAAGAGTACTTCACACAAGGCTTTCAGACAACAATTTCAAGACAGCTCAAAACAATGCAACAACCATGACAAGTTTAGCATGCACCAGTCAATGTAGAGAACTGGAATTCCTTGTCAGGATAATAAATCAGCGTCTCAGATTTGTTAAGTTTTACAAGGTAAATGAAACGCCCAGAACTTTCTGGGTTTAATTAGGAATTTCTCTTTTGAGTCATAGAACAGTTTAGAATTCAATATAGCCTACCATTCTCTGTTTCTGACATAAGGCAAGGATGAGCACTTTAAAAATATAATATATGGGCAACGTCACAATTCTAAAATTGACTATTGTAAACCACCCTATCTATCTAGACGTTAAATCTGTTCAAGTTTTATTTCCTGAAGGGTTTCTGGTTTGTCTTGTAATGATGTTTCTGACTGTCTGGTAGTCTTATTTCCAGACATGACTACCTTTATTAGCTTAGCTGTATCTTCAAAAGTAGGATGTGGGGTCCTGAGAGTGTGTGATATTTTAATTCTCAACCAATTTTCAACTGGAGGCATTGCATCATAGTTTTCCTCATTCTTCTGGCTTTTTCATGTTTTCTTTCAAAGAGCTTGAATTTGTAGTGAACTCATGAGGTCATATATTCCACTGTGACCTAGCTGTGGAGTCCCCCTTGGCTTCTACGGAAAATACCACTGGAAAAGTGAGAGAGATATTGGCCCTAAAGAAACCCTCATAAATGGACCAGCATGTCCATCTGGTTTTGAGAGCACCATTAGGACCCTCGATAGAGATGTTATTAAATGCAGACAAGAGGTAGCATCAGGAGGATTTTCTTCCCTTAGATGTGGCTAAAACAAGAAAAGAACCAAGCTGCCTGTTTCTTGCTTTAAGGAACGTTAGCAGCAGAATGGGAAAGATTTGAAGGAATTTCTCAGCTGCAAAATTTCACTCCAGGGACTATTTCTTTGACTCAACTCTGGCTACTTAAATTGAAAATGAAATTAAGCATTTTCAGAGAATTTTCTATTCCTCCCCTGCTAGCAGCTCCCAAATGCTTGTACTAGCAAATGAGAAGCCTGGTAAAATATGGCCTTCAAAGGCCTGTTTCCATCCCTCCTCCCTTCAAGGGACAGTGGCTATATATTAAATTTTACTCAAATCTGTCACATACAAATTTTCTCCTATGATACAATTCAAATACATAAAAAAATAATAAACATGTGATAGTTACTGATAGTGAAGATGACTCAGTTGAAATATTTAATTGCTGATACAGAGGCCTTGTTTAGTGACAAACAATATTTAATTTTAGAACACATTATTATACCTCAGTTTCCATCTAATTGTGATTTGAGTAAATGGTCTCATTTAAGATTTTTTTCCAGATACTTTCATGGCTCTCAAAGCACCCACTAGTTGACTAGAGATGCTTATCAATACAGAACAAATGTTTTAAGAAATGGTAGTGTCTAATTTCCCCTTCTCAGTAGAGCTAGAATACCACTATCTTGATGACATGAATTATTATGTTCAGGAACCCTCCTTTCCCATGAGTTTTCTTTACTTTGAAATTTCTTATCACACTGCTCAGGTCTAGATCTTGGCTTTTTCCTGAAGGTCCCTGGATGGAGCAGTGGAGGAATTTTAGGTTGCCCTGCAGAAGAATATTGGAGCCTGCTCTTGTCCTCTCTTTTGCTTCCTGGGCATGAGGTATCATTTTATCCTGTCATACTTCTATCCTGGCATGCTTTTTCATGACAGCCCCAAGGCAAAGGACCATCTCATCATGGATTGCAACTGTCAAAACTTTAAAACATTTTCTTTTTAGACAGTGGTTATTTTTGGAATTTTGTTATCATAACAGACAACTTAGTAACACAGATATTATTTGTGGCCTGATTTATGTGACTTGGTTCCTAGTGACCTCACCCAAATATTTTCTACTTCCTTCAGTCTGTTGCAATTAAGTTGACTGTTGGCTGGTCTCTCAGTATGTTGAAGATGCTCAGATTTTATCTTTATGGCTCCATACCATTTATTTTAGATACTTCTTACACATTATTTCACTGGGAGAGAAATTATGGTCTAATGGTCTAGATTAAAATATTGTGTTCCCACCATCTCATCAGTGTATGCAATATTTTTCAGTAAAGTGATAAGGGAAACTAATGCATGAGTTCTGTCTGCATACCCAGGTAGACCTCCATACAATGTATACATGGTGACTGAGATGTAATTTTACAGAGAATGAATTAATAAAAAGAAGTTATCATTCAGTTATGTCACAACCTAGATTTGTTCATGTTTTTCTTGTAATTCAACTCCTAGTGGGAACATTTGAGAGGGAGAATCCTAGTTGTTAAGACTGAGTTTCCAATGTATCACAGCAGGTGATAAATGATGCCAGTGACCTAGTGATTATTAAAATGGTGACTGTTAAAACTTTCATGTGGAATGGCCTCTTTCAACATTATTAATTAACAACAAATGAATGGAATCTGCTTTTGAGGTTGCTTAAATACTGGGTTAACTCAACAATCTCCATCCAAAATATTGGCATCCTTTGACAACCGCTGACTAAACAACTTTAATATTTGGGTTTGCAAAGTAATAATCTATATGATTTTATATGTTTTAGCTAGGTTTAGAGGCTTTCATCGTCCACTTTTTTCTTCTTTTTGATATTTTACCCTTTCCCCTTGAGTTTTTGAAAATTACTGAAGACTACTACCAGTAAATTTTATGTAGTATAGTCTATTATATTATTTTTCACTGATTTGAAAATCGAAATTCTTTTTAGCATATATATTTAATTTATCCTTCATTCCCTTTACTCTCTTTTCTTTATTTGCACAACTTCCAAGCACAAGCTCCCTGGCCTCTGCCCATTGTTCATGGAGCTCCATATTAATATAACACACACATATATTAATATTGCACTCTGATTACTTTCCTTCCCCACCTTCTCTCATTTCCCTCCTATCCCTGTCACTCTGTCCTCCTGGACAATGGTACTTCATAACCAATGTCTGAGAATTTATTGCACTTGCAAGTTGACTATTTCTAGACAATTTAAATTAATTATTTTTGGAATATATAAAATCATACTTGTAGTTAAAATACAGCACAAGAGACTTTTCTCCTTTTCTTCTCATTTTGACTCATCCATAAACTTAGCAGCATTCATTCATGATGAGATGCCTGTCTCCTTATCAATATCTAAGCCCTTGCTCAGGAGAGTCCTGCTCCTATTCCTACCCACCTGCCGTTCCCACAGGCAGCCGTTTTATTGGCTTCTAGTTTACTAATGAGTCTCTTTGTGAGAAAAAGAAAGTCATGCTCTTAATATACTCTCATTTCTTTTCTTTGGTAAATTCACTATGCTCTGTTTTCTTATTATGTATCTTTATCAGTCCAATTCAGCAATATCCTTTAGTGTTTACATTCTTACAAATATATCAACAAATTAAAAATATGTTTTTAAAATGTATCATTATTACTGTGTGTTTGTGTTTACACATGTATGTACAGTGTTGTGAGTGAAGGTCAAAGGGCAGCTTATATTTTCCCCCCACCACGTCCTGCAGTGGAGCACTAAGCCTGCTTTCTCTAAATGGAGGTGTAAAATATCACGGTAGTGAATAACCTGGTTCTTATATCCTGTTTTAATAGGGAATGTATATCTTCAAAGTGAACAGCTAGAAATTGAGATAGTATGAACTTTTGTTATGTATCCACTAGTAATCTTTTTTTTGTAAAAGAGTTTGCATATTATCAAAATCTATGTGAGAAAGGATTAGATATTGTGTAGTAGAAATCCAGTGTCTTCAAGGTCCCATGTTTGACCACAACATTAAAAACCACTGTCATTTTTTTCTTGATCTATTTTCTTCTCATTCTTTTCATTTTGTTTATAAAGTAGTATTTGTTTCATGTTTAATACCTCCTGTTTTATAATTATTGTTATATTGTTCTTTCTTCATTCACTTCACATATATCCTTTCAACCTGTTAAACTACCATTTACCTTCTCAAAATTATTTCTGTCCATATCCATAACAGCAAATGTTAATCAGAGAACATATGTGTGTTTGGGGTGTCCATTTAGCCATTCTGTTTGATAACAGCAGATCAAAAATTTAGTAGCAATTAAACATGTGGTTCTGATTTGAATATTCTCTCCATTTTCATCCATATCTTCCCCAACAACATGAATGTGAATGACATGTTTTATCTGAAGGTTTTGAAAGGGCTGTACTAGTGAAAATAATAGAACATGGGACCATGTATTGTGACATCTTCCTTCACTTACTTGACAATATTGTTAAAATCATCCACCCATGAGTGTTTTCTTCTGAAACATAGGAATGAAGTAAAAGTCATTAGATAATAATATATTTTAAACATTGTACCTTTGACCTTTAAATGACCATGTTCATCATAGTATCATGACCCATTTCTAAGACCAGAATTTAAATATTAAGTTTAACAATGAGTACATATATTATTATTATTTAATAAGAATGTATAATATAATAATACCAATATTATCTTCTCCAAGATCATACAACAACAATCCAAGAACTTCAATCATAAATCACCAAAATGAATGCTGCTTAAAGCTGTTAATTTTCTAGGCACACAGAAGGATACATATTAAAACAGTGGGACCCACATCACGAAGCATTTGCCCTGGGAAGTTAACAGTCAGTGATACCACAGCTGGCACTCCTAAAGTAAGCAAAAGAACTATTTTTAAATGATACTTTTAAACTTCCTCAATGTCTAGACACCAGGGCTCCATACATTGTTGAAGTCCATCTCCTCCAGGAGCTTCCTATACACTTCTCTGATTCTCCTTTGAATCCTAACAGAAAAGAGAAGGCCATTAATAATGATATCCCAGCTGTTGCCAACTGACCAACACTAAACCAGCATTTATAGCGTTATGGGCTGGGGCTGGCTGCAATGGCCACAGACAATCATGGAATACATATTTATGACAGGGCACTTGAAAGGTCTTTCATGAGAACACTGGTTTAAAAGCTATTTTAAATTTTATCACATAATGTGTCAATCCATGTGACAGTTCACATTTAAATACTAATTGATGGGGTACACTCTTAGGAAATGTTATTATTCATGTTGGCTAATTCACAACTAGCCAGGTGGCACAAATTCAGATTATATGTTCAATTACTTTAGAATGCTGTTTGTCTTCAGTTTCTGTCACAAGCCAAATGTTTCTTTGTCTTATATGTGTAATGAATTTTTATGGCGATTATGGGACCATAAATCACCATGATTTTGACCTTCTGCAACAAGATTTCCCTGACTGATATCACTTAAATCATAAATACATAGTGCCCAACCACCACCAAATAATTTTATAAGCCAATACTTTGAAAATAATGTATGTATTTTCTACAGGTATATATAATTCAAACTTAAAGAATGGGGCAAAGTTATGTTCTCATCAATAAACTGAATCAGCATGAAAGTGGGTGGTGCAATGTCATGTGAAACAATGTAGAATTATTTCCATCTTCGTAAAGATATTTTTGTTTGAGATAATAAAAGACATTTTTTCCATGAAAAATTTTCTCTGTAAAAAGGCAAGAGATAATTTTTATTATAATTTTCTTCCAAAAATACCAACCTCACTGACATTTTACTTCACATTTTAGCTATGAATTTAGGTCTTAGAAGTGAGGCTTTGAAAATATTCTGTTTCAGTGGAAAATTTGACTCTAATGCTGAATGGATTACCATGCCTTGGGCAACAGCTCCCTCTATGCTCCATCACCCAGATAATGACTGCATCTTCAGCAATACTGTGGGCACTTTCTTCTATGACAAATAGTCTTTTAGAAATAATACTAAGGTGATTCAGAACATTAGCAATATTGGTTTGGGGTCACTGTTTTTATTTTTTCCTTCAAAAGTGCCTCATATTGTTTAAACTTGTCTTCTGTTATTTAATTTTTAGTTTTAATCTCTTCAATTTTAATTTTAATTGTTTCTCATACATACAACTAGATATTAGCATAATAAAGAACTAGGGCCAAGAAGCAGTCAGGGTGATGCACACTCACAAATTGGATAAATTTCTTTTTATCTGAAATCATGGATTTTCAGTTGTGTTGATGTTTCACTAAGAGGATATAGAAATTTTGAAATAAAGTACAATAAGGGGAACAATTTTTAAAAGGGAAACAAAATGTATATACTAGCAAGAAGAATGAGCTGAGGATTCACTCATGCTGGCAACTTGTAACATAACTAAACAATTATGAAAGGCTTACAGAGTTGTATGGGGAACTACACAAAAACAGTGGCTCAAAGCGAAGTTCCACAGTTGGCTTTGCTTCTGTTCAGGGAGAGCAGAGCCATAGCAACAGAAGAACCAGCATACTCCTTATCTGATGCCTACGTCATTCATCACTGTGGATTTAAGATATGACTTTGGTATCTTCAAAACTATAGTCCTAGAAGTCACATGGGCAGCATGTTAGAAAGAAGTACTGTCCAATTATGTTACTACTCTTCACTGATTTACAAGTCCATAAGTTTCCTGGTAATGGATGGATTCTTTAGACTTACTTGTAATGATTGTATATGAAGTTTCTTATATATAAATGTAGTTTTTCTTGAATTTACAGTTAAATTTTACTTTATTCTGTGCCTTTATATCAAATTCATAATTCAAGATCTAAAAAGAGACTTCTAAAGAACAAATATGAATACATGTACAGAGAGAGAGAGAGAGAGAGAGAGAGAGAGAGAGAGAGAGAGA